>KB663610.1:5374190-5586761 GCA_000349025.1 Anopheles minimus
AACTTATCCGGCTAAGCATTGCATAGATGTTTTAAGCGATTCAATGTTGCGCGATACCGGATGAAATGTGACATTATATTGATCGAAACCCTGTACTATTTAACAATTCTTGACCAAGGTCAGTGTGCGGTATAGATAGTGTTTGTCCATCATATGCTTATTATTTGTTAAATGTTTAAAAATGTTTAAACACGCTTTCTTGTGCTGGTTTCTTTTTTTCTAGATTAATTCACAAATAAACCCAGAGTGACATTTCTGTACGGTAAACTTGACACAGTATAATATTGGTCGATTATCAACAACTTAAATTGAAACAATCCTAACGGACTGACCCAAATGCAGTGCTGCATTCTTTTGTGGGCCAGCTACACATGCTTAGAATTGTCGTTTTTATTCCGGAAAGCAAACTCAACGACACAGGGGGAAGGCCTCCTGCGTGGGTCACTGGTGGTTTTGTCTCTCCGTGTGCCCAAAGAAGCTTGTTTGTGGTCTCTAACGGCTTTTAAACATGCTGCCACTACTCACTACATGGCATGGAGGATGGCGCAAGGTCGATCGAAGGAATTTTCTTCAATATCTTGCAAACTGGATTTGGAAGACTTGCTTCCCCAAGTACCTCCAACTGGAACCGTCCAAGCGAAACTAGTAGTGGACGAGAGATATGTAAGCTGGACTTGGGAAATGAATGTTTGTAGAAACGACACCCCAAACCCACACATAACCAGAATGAGGTTTGTTTTTTGCTCTATCCAGGTCGTCTTAAATAACACCCTACATAGAAACACAACCACACACTTGATGATGGCTTGCACTACACAACTTGTGCTGCCCTCTTATCGCTTAGACCTCCCTTTCAGTGTTCCCTTATCTATCCCTCAACCGACGCAAGAACACGCGCGTCGCGATCGGGGAGGAATTGCTTCGCCCATTTTGCCAAAGGGATCGAAAATAGTTGCTATTGTAGAAGATGAAATAGTTTATAGAGTTTCTGGCCGTTGTCAGATGAAAAGGGAGCAGAACTCGCGATTCTCCTTCTCATTTAGCCCTTTGTACAGAGGCACTGAAAATGGGATTGTTTTCTTTTTCGCTTCGTGTTAGTATTCACGGCTGGTGTACACCTTCTTCTCAGTTTAAGGTCATCTTGTCACCGTCACATCTATGTGGATGTGGTGGTAGTAGCAGTGCTGGTATCAGCCCTCTAGCGTACGGAAAAGATAGAAGTAGGAAACCCATACATACCGCGATGTCTCGCTTTTGTTTCCCCGTAGTCATTCCACATCGTCATCGACTGCGTCGTGAACGTCGTACTGTCAGCTGGTTTTTGTACGGAAACACTCAACCAAACGTCGCAGTATCATTTGTGGATGCGAGGGCCGGAACGGGCGGCACGGAAACATGGCATAAAAAATGCAAAACTGAATAGTTCGCGAATAGGTAGGTAGTAGTGATGATGGTCCGATGTGCACGTCGTATCCCGTGTCCATTTGTGGTCCCTGTACACACACACAGACGGAAGTCTCTTGACGTTCCGCGCGGGTTTGATCATTATTCCAACGCATCCGATCGCGAACCGTGGCTGATGTGTTATTGCGCGGCGGAAGTTCGATCGTTTGGCTTGCTTCTTTTGATGATCCTCCTCTTCAGTAATCGAACGCGATGTTCTTTGTTCCACAGCGCTCTGTACGTCGTTTCTTGTTCGATCGATCATTCGCGTACGCTGCCAGTGACCATATTTGTTACCTACAACAACAATCCCAGTGGTGTGTAATGTCATTAGTTGGGTTTGTACGAATGCGTTGCACATTTTATCATGCTTTGATTGATGTAAATTGGTGGTCTTTGTTCGATTCTACGATGCTATTCCGTTCACGGCTTATTGCCAACTAACCTCGCGTGATACTGGTTTTCTCACAAAAGGAATAAACGTTTAAATTCCTATTGTTCTGTCAAAGAGTTTTGGACGTTCCTATTGCAAAGTTTATTATAAAAAATTGGTTTGATTTCCCTGCGTATTGGAATAAATTCTCTAAAGAACAGAGTAATTCTCGGGCGTATCGATTGCACTGTCTTGTGCTGTGGCTCAAAGAACTGCAATTACGGAAGAACGAATATTTGCCTTGTTTAAGGAAAATTTTCCCCTCGATGCCACGTTCTAACCATGACCTGCGACAAAGAAAATTAAATGTATCTGGTCCGTTGTTGGGTGGTTTTAAGGTTTAGCTGCTTCCTTTTGCTCGATAGACAAGAAAGACACCCATCGCCTCCCACAATGGTTCTTTGGGAGTGGTGGGAAAAATTTATACCGGGGCGAGAAACGCATAAAGAAGACTTGGAGCTCTCTCTCTCTCGCTCTCGAACAAGGAAACTAAAGAACACGATCCTTTCCGTTATGTACGTTCCTTTAAACGATGGAGGACCGTCTTGTGTGCCACTTCCACCAGAAAGACAACAAAGTGCATTATCTGCTACCACCACCCGTAATGAGGTGAGGTAGACGAATAAATGAATTTCCCGAGCTTTTCACTTATACTTCCTTGCTTTTCTCAACCGGTCGCCTTGATGCGCTGTTGTAAGGTTTCGGTTTGCAAGTGTGCAATGTTTGCTTCCGGGGATCACTCACTCAGCTGCGTTCGCCGGCTGGACATAACGAGGAAATGGCCTGGATGTAGTAGGATGTGGGACGTAGATTCCTTATTCAATTCTGTCCCACAACCAAACGAGCTACGCACAACAAAGAATAGTGTTCGCCTTTGTGAAGCACTTGAGCAATACTTTTCATTCGTTAGCAGTACCAAAGCTGCTTAAAAACGTAGTTGTTAAGCAGGTTCAACAAAGAATGCGTAATTCAACTTCGTTATTATTGCAATTTACAACATCTCTTAATATTATTGTTGTTTTTTTTTAGTCAAAAGGATCAAATTTCCTACTTTCACGATCCGGCAAATGCCTGCAGTTGAGTGAGGTCTTAAGCACGTATGATAAGCTTGTGAAGGGAATGATAATTTCGGTTAGCAATCCCACAACCAAGATAAGCAATGATGCGTTATCGTACTGGAGTTGGGAGCTTAGCTTATCTTATCGCATGTCTTTACCCACAGAAAAGTCCTACGTCCTAAATCCCAATGAATCATTGCTTTTTGGAAGTAAATAACGCGCTGTGTGAAACTTTGTTGCGAGTGAATTGATTGTAGTGATTTCATTTGCCCCGTTAGATCTAGCATATTCCTTTTATCGGTTGTTACTAACCTTATAATGCCTTTTTTGTTCCGTGAAAAGGGTTACTTTTCAACATTTTACCCATTTATATTTACGGTGCAATATGCCTATCCGTAAGCTTTTGCGTTGGCTGCATTAAACAAACGGCTAGAGCAATAAAATGTGTTTTAGTGTTGTGTAGCAGTATAGCATGCTCCTTTCCTTGTGATGCCGCCTGATTCCCATTACCCTGACGAAGATACGCATTAGCCTCCTCGTGAACCTTTATGCGTCACAACCTGTTTGTGTGTCCTCTGCACACGTATATTCTCTCCCGGGGCAGCAGTTCGCTGTCTGTTCATCTCTTTTTCTTTGTTTTTATTGACTATTTTCTCTGATAAGGTCTCCCTTGTCGACGGTCTCGCCCTCCAGCGTCGCCACCCGGGGAGGCGGGAAGGCGATTAGCCGGAACTGACGCCATTTAACGGTCACAAAGCGATGAACCAACAGCATTCACTGAATTCGTGATGTTGAAAACGTAAGGCTTCGTCGCCACGAGCAAATAGAAAGGGGTACATGGTTTGATAAAAAAGGGTCTCTCCATAATGAATGGGAATGTGTGGTTGTGTCTGTTTTTATGCCATGTCCATTGCGTGTCAACTTGCACGAGAAAAAAAAACAAGGCATCTTTATCATTTTGGCAGTTTTATTTTGCAAACACTTATCACGCCAACATATTGTACGGGGGGGTTCGTTATCACCAAAATTCATGCCTATCGCAATGGAAAGGTATGATGAAAGTTTTTCTGTTGGTTACCTAGTGTTTTTGTTTTTCGCCAATTCTGCAACCTTGATAATGCTTTTCTATATCAAATTTAAAATTAATCTGATTTTTTATTGCTTTCTTGCAAGGCACGTTTCCTCGTTGCTCTTTGTTCATTTACGCACCAAGTTCGCGATTATTACGCCTTTTTCTTATAATGTTGTTAAATTGCGTTTCTGTGTAGCTTTACTTCTTGTACTTTGGCAACAGAGCACGCACGGGCGTGTGGTGTCAGCTTTAATCTTCGTACTACGCGTTGCAGGGCGCAACAACGTCGTACCGCAAGCGCTTCAAGTTTGAATGGCAACCCGCGTACGGGCTTCCGAATGAGTGTGCGTGCGTTTGTACCGTGACGTAGTGGAAAATCAAGTTACTCGTCTCCTCCTGCACAAGGGGCGCTTAGGGAGGTGCGCCCACGCATACCCCTTCGGCCCACTCACCACGTCCGACAGCTCACCCGTGTACAATGCGGATCAGGGGCGGTCAAAATAAGGAGCGAAGCAACAACAAAAAAAACGTACCGTCTGCACACAACACACAAAGAGATGGAACACACAGTTGTACGGGGAAATCCATGCAGTACAAGAACGAGCACAAAGAAGATGACGGAGAATGAGAGAAAGAGAATGTACGCTTCCCTCTCGAATAAAAGCACACACTTTTACGAGCGAGCTGCCGTTCGTTCCATCTCGTTCGCACGCATTTCTCACCCAGCGAGTAAAATATTTGCTGAGTAATTCCGTCTGGTGAGTCGGTTTTTTGTTGGTTGCGAGAGCGAGACCGAAACAGCTAACGGGTACGCGACGTTACGTAGCGAATGCGGGCGTGCGAGCAGGAAGGCAGAGCGACATCGCTCGCGGATTCAGCCAATAAACCGTTCGTGGTTCGAGCGACGGAGCAACCGCGTAACCGTCAGTTCGAGCCAAGTTGTGAAATCGTTCGGATCTTTCGGGAAGTGTGAGCCGCCGTTTTACTCGCGTTGTTGGCCCGTTGCGTTGGTCGCAGTTTTTTGCTGGATTTGTCCCTCTGGGTTTATACGTGTGTGTATGTGTGTATGGTGTTAGTGTTGTGCAGTGTGCCCTGTTCAACCTTGGATGCATTGCGGATATAGGTGTGCTGTAGAGCGTCGCCGCCGCAGATCTTGTTTTCTTGCGTGGTGCCGTCACGTAAATTGATGGTAATAAAGCAACCTCCCTCTGCAGCCATGCGGGGAAAGAGATGATCCTCTAAGCTTTGTATGTTCAATCGAGCTCCGATGCTCCTCCATTGGTGTGTTGCAAGAATGTGGTTAGGCTTAGGTTGTGGTGTGTGCGGCCAGTGTGGCGGCTGCGGTGGTGGTGATGGTCGTCATCATCGTCATTCGCTCATTCCATCAATTCCATCCATCAGTCATGTGCTTTTTGTGCTGCAGCAGTCGTGTGGAGTAGTTCGTGGAAGGTCTTGTCATTGCACCCCCATCCTCGCTTGTCCCCTTTTTGCTGCTGGTCTGTATCTATTCGATGTGTTGTAGCCTGTCCAGTGTCAGAGGTGGTGGAACAGGGGGAGTTTCACTGCCCATTGCGATGTTCTGGCAAATGTCATCTTAAGCATGTGTGCGTTTCTGTGTTGCGATAGTGTGTGATGTATGTATATGCGAGCAGCGAATGCTTGGCAGTAAAACGAGGGTATGCTACTTCCGGGATGTGTAAATTTGTGTGTGCTTCGTGTGTACAACGGGTGAAACAGTTTTTTTACTTCCTTTCGTTTTTAACCCGCCTGCTTTGATCGAGATCAAATTCTCCTCTCTCCCGCATGAAAGAATCGTGTTATGCTATTGCCAAAAGGAGCCAATATTCGTGTATACTGTATTTGTGTGTATTGTTGTGCCACAAAAATGGGCCTATCTTTGGTTGATGTGATAAACGGGTAATATGTATATGGATCGGGGCCGAAAATGTTCACTTATTGCGCGCACATAGTTCATATCCGTTTGCGCAATAGCGAGCAAAACCCACCCTCGAGTACCCATTTGCACAGCGGAGATCCAATTAAGAAAACACAACATCGCGAAAAGGAAAGATCAAGTGGGCTTCTGCGAAATGCGAACGCGCGGAGGTGGGAGTTACGTTTTCTCAGCAACGGTGCCCTGTCGTGTCGTGTTTGGTTATGTCCCGTGCAATTGCTTCGCGTATTATATTGCGACTCAGCCCCTTGACCGACCGAATGTGTTGGGCACCACTGTGCTGTGTGTGTGTGTGTGGGGGGGGGGGGGGTCCTCCACCCTCCCGTCACAATGAAGTGAAACTCGCTACCAATCAAGTGTTGCCTGTGCATGTATGTGTGTGTGTGTGTTTTGTGATCGTATTGCGAGTGTATTGGTAAAGAAATATGTTGTGTTGTTTAGGTGTGTTGCGTTTTCTTCAGACACATCAGCCAACATGTCAGAAAACAAACATGCTTCTAAAGATGCCAGATTCTTCCTACTGCCACACGCTTCTACCACCAAACATCCGTTTTCGTGTATATGCCGTTAATCCGTCGAATTTTGGCGAAACACCCCGTTTGGTTGAGTGTGCGTGTGTAATGGGCCAGCTATATTTGTTAGAAGTGTACCCGAGAAAAGCAAAATTGTTAACCCAAACCCCCCGCTGGTGCGGGGTATACACGTTCGCAAAAGCATGCAAATTGAGCAAAAAAAAAAAATCCCCCGAGATAAAAGGGAGGAATTCAAGAGAAATGGTGTAGCTGCCAAGATTCGATCGCGATGTGGTGTGGTGCGAATGTTTTTGTTCTTTTAGTTATGGTACGGGGGTTCTGCGCGTGACTGGGCCCTCTTCCCTTCCTGCATGTGCTTTGTTTGGTTGCCCTTTGCTTTCGAAAACCTCCATGGAGGAATGGAGTCGTATTCGCAAGTGAAACAAAAATCTAATGCTATATACTGTTACAGAGCCGAAAAAAGAAGCGTACTCTGAGGTTTTCCACCGCCGCAACCCGTGCGCGAAATGACTTCAGTTTGCGATAAAAATAATCATCTTCAATATGTAGCGAGGCTGCAAGTGCTCGAGAGCAAAACAAGGGTGCAAAAGAGTGAGAAGCAATGCTCTGTCGTATCATGTGACAGGTTCGCGTGTGGTGTGTTGGTAGGATTCAGCTACACACATGCTCCAATTATCACCACCACACCTCACAACTGTGTTATCGTTCAGTTGTTATTATTGTTGTTGTTGGGTAAATAATGTGAGTGCGACGCAATAGGAAACAAAACAGCATATTCACATTCCGCTTTTTTGTGCGGTCGTATGAGCTATTCGAAAAGACGTCATCAGCTGGTAATTGTCTACCACCCATCATCATCATCATTTGCGTCCTTTCCACCCAACATCTTCCTCGTCTGCTATTCAGTAGTTGACGTGGTTACCATCGCAGCAGTCGTTTCGCTTCTAATCTTCCACTGCTGCTGCTACGTCGACGTCTCCTTCTGCTGGTTGCTATCATACACCACCACTACTACCGAACAACGGTCGCGACCGCAACGGTAAATGTATGTGTGTGTTATTTGTATGTTGGACGCGTGCGTGTGTGTGTGTGTGCTGTTGTGTTGTTTTTTTTTCTTGGCGTGGACGTGTGTGAAACAACAACGTCTGGTACTTCTCCTAATTGGGCACACACACACACACCATTCGTCGTCTATTGCGTGTTTCTCGCAAGACCCTCTTGCGTCTGCAACTGGCACGGACGGCGGACGTTTTGTTGTTGGCCAACGACGCATCCTTCAATCGACAAACAGATGGGACTCTGGTGAAGTTTATAGGGCAGGGGTAATGAGTGTTGTATGCTGTTTTTTCACAACTCAACACACGCGCGGCGGCCCTGCATTGGCCTTGTGACGTATCGTCTTTATTTTGCCTTTCTTTATCACCCCGTGATGTGTATTCCATCCGATTACGTGAAGTCCGGGGAGCGAAAGGCGCACGTGTCGTTTGTTTGACTGACCGGGCCATGCAACGAAGGCAAAGTATACAAAGTTTGGGTCGTTGTTTGCTTTTTTTCCAAGCTGTTTCTTCTACCAATCTTTTGCGCAAAAGTCTCCGCGTTGCAGTAACAAGGAATGCGAATTCGTAAAACTATACACGGCCAGAAAAACTGGTTTTGTGTAGCGCCATATAATCAACGCTAAAATCGATCTCCACTACACGCCTACGTTCGCTGAGAAGTAATTTCTTGCCAACAGTCGAGCGCTTATACCGTGCTCTTATCGTGTATTTTGCGCAAATGTTTGTTTTTAGTTAGATCTATGTTTAGCCCACTCGCACACTAAGCCCCAGCCCCAGTGACACACGTCAGTCGTAAGCTAAATAATCGCGAACACGCGAGAATGTCTTAAGACCGGGGGTCTCGTAGTGCGTCAACGAAAGCGAGGTGTTTGTGTAGAAGAAAACAATTTTTTTGTTTCTTTTTCTATCACCTAATGAACGCATTTACCAATATTTTGACCGTTGATGGTAGGAAAAAATACAACATGACGAATATTTGAGTGTTAATTATTTCCTATGCATCACTGCTACTAATTGATCTTACTCACTTCCCAACTTCCCAATTGCTTTTGTTAGCATGAAGTGTTTATGTTGATTAAATTCTAATTTCGAAGATCAAATCATAAAGTTGTCAAGTAAAGTGTAATGCCTTTCGTATTTCTCGCTTTTCATATTTTACCAGGGAAAAACATCCCCCGGGTTGAAAAATTGTCCGTCACGGGAGGTCATGTTGCACACGTTCATGTGTGCTATGTAGTTCGCAGGGGAATTACCACCACTGAATTTCCCGAAATCGAAACTATTCACGTTGCCTACTCACCTAATGGTAACCTCCTGCGGCGTAGTGGAAAAACGGATCGGAAAAGAAAAGCGACGGAGAAAAGATAAAACAGGCAGGCAGCGAGATCCATAACCCGAATGATCCCAAGGAATCCCGAGGGAACGTTTTCTTGCACAGTCCTCTGGAGATCGAAGATAGAGAAGAACGAGAGAAGGGTTTTGTGTTGGGAAACTCTGCATTAAAGCATGTATATATATGCTCACTTTGTATTGCTTCCATCCACCACACACTCACCTTCGCAGCTCGTAGCCCTCCTTAGTTCATTTGTTCGCACAGTGCCTGTTGGGGTCCTTGGCCATTTTCAATGTTATAACCCCTGGGTGAGCAGGAAACGACGAGAATGGATAGAACAACCATACAAGCGCACGGATTTCCGCGCACACATATTTATATGCGCGCAACAAAGGGTCACCACTACAGACCAGAGATTCCTTTGCTTCGTTTACGCACATATGTGGGTCGTATGAACAGGGTTGTTGTGCATAAAGTCAAGCATACCAGGAGGATTAACGACACAATTTAATGAGTTTCCTATGCCACATCAGGTTTCACGTAGGCATACACACACACACAGGCGCGTTGCGTGTACGCGGTAGTATTGCGAAGTAGGGAATAGAAGGGAAAACAACACGGATACAGCCACCTGGCCAGCTGGTGGCAACGACGACGAACGAAACCCACGTCTGTACGAACGGAAACGCACCTAGCACACAGGAAGAAGGGAACCACCCCGTGCACCTTGTGTTCGGAAGCACCACAAAGCGAACGAACGGCTGGTGTATGTTTCCGTGTATGCGTATTGATGTATTGCTATGAAGAACGAACGTATGTCATACAATCCTTAGCTGCGCATTCCGACACATTCCAGCAAAAAATCAGTTCACAACATGTTCACCATTTATTCGTCCCCAGACTCACTAAAATAATTATTCACTTTGATGATCTTCTTTCAAAAGATCACCACCACCCTCGGCGGCACTGGTTCCGGTTTTTGGAGAATGTTTCGCATCATCCAGGGTGGTAGGGTGGTGGGTGGGGTACTTGTCTGTTTGTGCGGGATCATCCATCTCCCATTCATCATCACATGCGTCGTGTGCTGCTGTCTCCTGCAGGAAGAACAAATACAGTCCCTACTGCTCGTGTCCGCCTGGTAAATGGTCCGCGTCCAGCAGACAACACAAACAAACGCACACGCAGAGTTCATCTGTGTAGTTGAATGACCTCAAACGGTCGCCACCACCATCGTCTCGGTGTTCTGCACATCCACACACACACACACACGGACACACACATTCTCACTACAAGAAATCGCCCGTATAGTATTACGGCGGTTCGGTTAGGTTCAATGGCGAAGGGTCCGGAGGTGATGTAGCCCTTCACTCGATCATTTTTGTTATTTCCCTTCCGTTCCCTGTTTCGTACTAAACTGGCTGTGTGTGTGTGTGTGTGTGTGTGTGTGTTTTTTTGTATTCCTTTTAACTACTGCCCCCTCCAACTACTTATCTGTTTCATTCTCCATTCCGTGTTCATATCCATCTTCACGTCTGCTGGGCGTGTAGAGTACACTGTTTCGCTCGCTCCGTCTGTCACCCGTTTCTTGATTTGTTTTATTCTGGTTTCGGATTTTCTGAAGGGGTTTCAGTGGTAGAAGGGGGTGGCCCAAACCTACCAACTATCATTACCACCTGCTTCTTTCTCGTGTGAATCAGCTACCAAACATGACACATTCTTTTTGATGAAAGAGCGCTCGGTTGCTTCACTTTCGAAATCCGACACGCATTTTCCGATTTATCCGGGAGGACAGGAAAGTTCCCCCTCGCTCTCTCTCTGTTTGCATCTTTCCGGCTCGATTTATTTGAAGTTGATGGATTTCGTTTGCCATCCTTTTCCTTCAAATCTTCGCGTTATGCATTGTGTCAATTTGTGGTCCACGGTTTAGTTTCGCACGATCGGCTTATATGTTACAGTTATGTTTTTTTTTGTGTAGTTTTATCTCCCGAATGCCACATTCCTTTTTATTGTTGTCCAAATAACTTTACACCGTTACTGTACAGTAGTTTCTTGTGATCTTTGTGCTTAATGTTCTGGCAAAACCTTGCTGATCGCTATGATCGCACTACATGTTTTGCATCTCTGGGACCACTCCTTACTTCTGGACCGATTGCCAACAATAATAACAGTGGAAGGCGAACATAATCGTGCATATATTACTATGCAGGAAACGCTGACTTGATACTTCCGTAAAGTCCATCTTCCGTAGTGAAGCACTGGCACGTTGTTCCTTCACGCAACAACTAACATTTCATGCTTGAATACCTCTTTCGTCATCCACTGATATGTCTGAAGTGTGCTCCAATCGAACTACTACCATATTTGGACATTGACGAACTGATTCCTATTGCAGAATGGAATTTCTGTACGAAAATCAACCATTTCGAAGTTAATTCTTAGTACTTTATGCCAACATTACTCGCATTAAAAAGATTGCTATTTCTATTCGTTCGATTCCTCTAAACACGTGCAGAAGGACAAAAGCACCAGTTGTATTTTAAGGTTTCGATTAAGAAACATAAAAAGAGCAACTCTTCATGCACACTCGCTTCAAGGTTATTGGCCTTGAAGGTGGTGTTGCTGCAGTGTGGCGTACACAGGGTGAAACGGATGCAAAAAAAAATAACAGCGGTAGGTCACTTGCTTGCCAGCACCACCTCACTTCACCCCATCTCTTCGCCAAGTCACGGAAAATCGCCTTGGTCAGCAAAGCACGCCTCGCGTTTGGCGAAGTGGTGTAGAACCGGCCGTTTTGTTGTTGAAGCTTTAGCTCTAGCCCTTTAGTTAGTGGTGGTGGTAGTGGTCAGTGAAATTAGAATTCCGAAGAAGATACACAACCCCGTGAGCAAAACCCCACACGCCCGCAGAAAGAAACGACAAGAATGGCCCTCGGAAAGGGCGCAATACCTAGCCAAAGTTCAAGGTGTTGTGTGGTGTGTGGTGTTCAATATGGTTCCCTAGCAGAACACAGCACCCAGAAGCGGTGCTTCAAAGTTCTTTGCACACACGAGCGAGCTGCTGCACTCTCTCGCTGTCGATGTCTCTAGAGTTGCAGTTTGCCTTTGACCAAGGATGTGCTGCTTATGCAGGCAACGTTGGACGTAGAAACCAGCAGTGGGAGGGAAGGGTTGTAATGGCGTTCATTTATTATGCATCCGTTTCGTTGGTTGGATGGGTTGCAAAACGTCTTGGGAATCGTGTTTTGGCTGTGGGGGTACTATACTTGGAGATTTTATTTTCATACACAAAGCGCCTAGAAAGAGAGCTTTGCGAAGCAGTTCAGTGCAGTGCAGTTTTATTTTTGTTATGATCTTCCTTTTTTTGCAGTTGGCAGAGAAGTCTAGGTTCAAAAATAAAAACAAAATTTATGGCAATGTCAAATGGGAGGTTTTCGGGATCTTTAGAACTTCTTGCTCTCATGCTCGTTTATTTCATGTTGCATAATATATCAATATCTTGCTCTTATTTTAAAGCAGTTTGATTTTAGTAGCACATTTCCCGTGTTTTATTAAATTGGCTGTAAAAGTAAATTATTCCAATTGGAATTATATCTTTTTTATAGTGTTTTTATTTCCTTTTTTCCTTCTCAAACCCACGAGATAAAACGAAAAAAAAGCACAAGCGACAGATGGTCAGATATTGCAAAGGGAGGTTACTGCTACTTGGAAGAAAAAAACGAGCAATTAATATGCAATAACAGAGGGTGCAACACGACCACAATTCACAGTCACAGTGCAAACGGCCATTGTTAACTGTACTCTCCTTTTTCTCACAAAGATGGTCGCGGCACGAGAACTTCCTCAACTGGTGGGGATGCTTTTGAGAGGGTTTGTTGCAAAGAGGAGACAGACAAAAGATTGTTTACGTGTGAAGGGGGAGTGGAGGTGGTTCCACATTCTCCCACCGAAAGTAGGTTATCGGTGGGGTTTTGCTGGTGGTGAAGTGCGTCTTTTGGGGTAGGGGATGAAATAGTAGAAAGAAGGTCGCGCGACGTCATAATGTAAACAAAAAGTGAATTAATACAAGAGTCCACCAAGCCAGCCCCCCCCCCCTACACCCATACACGTATACCTGTTGGCGGACTTAGAAATGTGTTGGTATTGGTTTGAAAATACACTTTCATTAATGATGTGAAGTACCTCTATAAACGAAAGTTATTCCATCTAAGGGAACCATAGACAAGATGAGAAGAAAAGTGAAAAAAGTCTAGATGTTGCATAAATCATATTCAATACCAATTCTCTTTTTTAATATAAAGAATATATTTTGTTCGTTCAAATATTTTAACATTAATAACAGCGTAATTTCTTAGCTTATCAGTAGAAGCATTAGCCTGCTTTTATGAGTGTGTTTAATTCTAACAAAAGGCAAAATTGCACCCGAAGCTATTATGCTTATTTTCCTTTTTAATTTTCCTTCCATTCTCTTTCAATTTTTATTCACCATGCAGTTGTGTCTGCTGTGTAACTCGCGGAACAACCTGAACTGTGGTCCTTCAACTTACTACTCCTCACATACGTCCAAAAATTCACTCTTTGAGTTGTTTCTCCCCACGTCTAGTCCGTAAATTCCACCGTCAGACGGTGGCAGTCCATACCCTTGACCGCAGGCGTACATTTCCGGGCTTATACGCTTACACGGTAGAAGCATATGCTCTTAATCCTCCCGGGCAAAGGCTGTATTTCATTCGTAGCAAAGAAGGTAGAGAAAAAACCAGAAGATTGCTAACGTCGATTAATACCACCATGCCCAAGAGCGCAGCGTCGTGTCTGTATTGGTTTTGCGTCCGTGTAGGCTCCGTCGAATTGGGTTGGATTGCAAAGTTTGGTTTTGAACTCCTTGCCGAGTTTAGCGTACACACGCACACAGTTGGAAACATTAGACGTATTATTACGGATTATAAATCACCTACGTGAAAAGCAACGACAGCAAAAAGCTAATGCTTCTAAGGCGAGACCATTGTTTCTTTCTCTCCTTTGCCGACTTTGAGGTTAGCGTAGAACATAATTTTCTGGACAACATTATCATTATTTTGCGGAAGAAAACTCACATCCTGTGGGGCCGCCGTTGTACGGAAGGGGTTTATTTCAGCACAAATGTCTTACAATTCCTTCCAATTTTTGCAAATGAGTTGCAGCGTGGAGTTCTATATCGATCTCCTACATATGGATCGGGAACTCGCTTTTGGTTGCCCAATTTCCCCATGAGTCACGAGAACTGTGCATGATTCATCCGCAAATAATCAATCGTCGAATGTATCTGTGTGGCTGTATTTAGGTTTTGCAATGTTTCGCTATCACACTCCCGAGGCAATAGATATGAACCTCTCAATACTTACTGGTCTGTGTTGGCATTGGTATGAGTCATAGGACGCATTACAAGAATTGCTTGTTTGCACCCATGGCAAATGAAAAAAAAGCATATTTAATTGGGATTAGTTGGTGAAGAGCTTTATGCTACAAATGCATTTGAAAGAATTATTCGAGTGGATCCTAATGACGACCAGCTTAATTCATTAATTAATCGCTTTTCCCACTTCCTGATGGCAACAAAACACTTCACATTTATTTCAAGCTCCAGCGATCCTCATTTGTTTGGATTTATTGGCATCGAATTGTTAAACCAATGAAGAAAACAAAATCATTCGGAATTGAGAACTTAACGGTATTACGCGCATAGCATAGAAAGAAAACGCAAATGGCTTACGATCAAAGGCATAGCGTGGCAACAACATATAGCAAAGGTGGTAAGGGGAAACGACGATCACAACGGGATGCAAGCAAAAAAAAACTATGCTCGGAGGCGGATTATGAGCTAATTTTTTTGTTTTCTTTATTTCGTTAGTACATCAGACTTCCTGCCACCCCGCGGCAACGCGTTCGCTTCCTTACGGGAACTCGTGCGTGCGTGAAAATGCATTATTATGAGAAAAAGAGTAGCATAACTACTTTGTGGCCGCCGCCCTGTATGCGTATGCTGTCTGCGTACGGTAGTAGTGATGGCACGGTTACGTAAACGATTTCTCCCTCCGTTGATTTTGTGATGTTGTATTTCGCGGTTAGTTAGTCCGTGATTCATTTAAAATTTTCACCTTTTATGCTTAATTTTTTCCTATTTTAATTGGGGCGTAGTTATAGAGTGTATAATGAAGAGTTGAAAAGGTTTTGAAATATTAGTAGTTGTTTTCTATACTACGTTAAAATATATTTTGTTTGTTACACTAAAAAATAGTCCAATGTAAATAGGTTCACAACAAAAAAGGAGATTTCCCAAAAACCCCCGATACATTACCACACGGAAGAAGGAAAATGGGTTTCACATGATGTGAGGGTGCAATGCATGCGAAACGGAATTCAGCTTATTTCCCACTCATAATGGTGCATGTTAAACAATAAATTTTCTTCCTATTTCGTTTGCTTTCTACTTTACGCTCTGAACGTTGGAACGAAAGGAGGAAACTTATTTATCTGTTTTCCATTTTAGTTCTTCCGCTATCACACGAAGAGGAGCTCCGTAGTGTTGTTGTGTCATCGTTTGTTATGAGTGGGTGAAAAAGAAGTTGTCCAACTGACATTCCATTTTAAAATTATGGGTTCCTTACTTTTGGATTATTTGATTGAACCGCATTATTTGCAGCAAAATTCAATGTTTATGTGAATTTTAGTGAAAAAAAGACAAAAACATACAAAGGAATGGGTCTTTTTCGTTGTTGCAAACTATAACCAGAGCTGTTCGCGAAATAAAAGTTAATTTAAAAAACGAGCACAAGATGATAATTACGTCCAAAAAATGAGACACTACAGACGACTTTTGCAGCAATGCTCGGAGATGAGAAAAGTGGCTCACAAAATAGCGAACCCATCAATGTAGGTTATGTGCGTATTTTTCATTCGTCCGTTTTCCTGACCTCATTCGTTTCGATTTTCTGCTCTCGCGTTCGAGCGACCAAACCGTACTCTCAGCACTATTATCACCAACATTAGGAAACATGCATTCACCTTCTGCTTCACCTATGCTTTACCTCCCACGAGAAAACATACACATTTGCCACTGTGTGTGTGTGAGTGTTGCATAGAAACTGCGTTGGGAGAGATGGGAGTTACTTTGATTGAAACGGCTAGCTGGTCCAACGATGCTGTGGAACACATATTATTGCTATATATTACCTTGTTTACTACCAACACAAATGTAGTAGAAGAAACCGTAAAAATAAACTAATCTTATTACCTTGCCTTTTTCTCTCACCCTTTTGTTACTCTCCAGATCCATAAACAACCAATTCAACGTGACACGACCAAACTCGAGACTTAACACTTTCGTCAATATCCCTTGGATACTGAGCGGCATAAAAGTAAGTAACCCACCACACCGAGCCCTGACCGACAAACCCGTTTGTCTAACTTTACCTTTTTTTCTATTGCAAACTTGCAGAAACCTTCGAGTAGAAAGAAGGCGCACCAGCCTACTACTAAAGATAGGAAAAAAGGTTGCCAACCAACGGCCAAACATATTGTTCTCATTTCCCTCGGAAAAAGGGAGGTGCGCAAAGGAAGTCACACGTTTCCCTTCTGTATGTGTTCTTTAGCGAGTGATCAAGCGAGCCACCGTCGCATACATCTGTAGTAGCTGCTACGACAGGAAAGAAGAAGAAAAAATCTATTTCGTCGACTGGACACGAACAACGTGCGATTTATAGTGCATTATTACTTTCGGCTTGTTTGCTTGTCGATTGATTCGAAATTCATCAGTAGCAATAACGAAGTGTGTATTGGACTGGAATAGAGCTTACTAGCGGGCTGACCTCTAGCAGTAGCCGCAGCAAGTAGCATTGCAATACATTCGGTTTGAAGGATTCCGCATGTTGCATCCAAGCAACCATATTTCACGCAGCGAGTGAAAGGAAATTTTTAGTGAAGAATAGTCTTGATTCGAAGTTGTGTTTCCTTCGAGTGGTCAGTGTGTTGTGGTGCGTACGAGAACGTTGTATTACTATACTCAGAGCCGTGACACGGAGTTGAGGTCAAAATTGCGCTTCTAAACGTTAGCGGTCGACGGAGGAGTAGCTGCTAGCGGTCGAGAGCACGACACACTCACCCACATACGTCAGCAGGAATCGCTCTGCAGATACGAAAAAGGCAGCGCGTGGAGAGGGCAGCCACGAAGCAGAACAGTCGGTGCGGACAGGGGAGGATGGAGCGCGAATCAAATGCAATGCAGCCGATGTGTAGATCTGGATGTGGGTTCTACGGTAATCCGGCACAGGATGGATTATGTTCAGTTTGCTACAAAGTAAGTAGTGCGGGAAGCGTGCTGCCCGGATCGGTGGTGGAACAAACGATAACACACAAACTTCTCGCCCTCTATTGACAGGATTTGCTCAGAAAGAAGCAACAGCCACCGGTTAGCAGTACGCCTTCCAGCAACAATGCACCTCAACCACCTGCATCTGGCCAGTCGGTAACAGCGTCCTCAATTAGTATCCGTCCCGTCGTGACGCCGCAAAACTTTGCCAGCAGCATTGGTAGTAGCAGCACAACAACCACATCAGCCTCTGCATCAGCATCGGTCGCGTCACCATCGCCGTCGTCCTGTGCCGCTTCCGCCAACAATCCGGTAGTATCAGCTACCTATACAGCACAACCGACCGTGCACAGTGCCCTATTCTGCTCGGACAAGGATGTAAGTGTGACTTGATATGTGAACTAACATTCCTGCAACAATGCGCAAACCTGTGGCCATATTTTCACAAAAGTGATTTAATCTTTTGTACCAAAGGACGAAATTACACTGCCCGATGAAGGTGATAGCGATCGTGGAGAGGAAGAAGAGGATGACAATGAAGAGGAAGATTTTTTTTACGAAATTGAGTTGTTAAACGAACCTTCTTACACTGTTGAAGAACTTCGGCTAGATAAACGGCAGATGGTGAATAAGGAAAACCACAATTTACTCTTTGTCACGGAAGATCTTAGCAATGAAGATGAATCTGAATCGTGCTCTCTTTTCAATGTCTCGTTTGATGATGAACCATCTGACGAAGCCGGACATTCGAAACCTATCGCCACGCCCGCGCAAAGTAGTGAGGTGAAACTAAGAAAACGGGTAAAAGAATCGCCCAACAATAATCTATTGGTGATTTAATGAATGTTTTGATTTTTGAGTCGATAGCGCCTCAAATCGTCACCCCCGTATGCAGAATTGATTATCCAACTACGTGGTATCAATTAGTCTAGCTTATTATGGAGGTTACAATAGGGTCGGCATGACCAAGCGGCGGGTCGTTGGGCCAACAAAAAAAGAACTTTTGTACCGAAGGAGTAGGAGTTCGACAAGTCGCATTCACCGTCGACTTCACCGTCAAAATCCATACTGCCGCAGATTTGCTCAAATGTAGCATATCTGCGACAGTATGGGTTTTTTATAGTTAAGTCGCAGGTGCGACTGGTAGCTGTTCTTCTATTTAAACGGTTAGATGATTTCACTGAAAAACGAAAGATGTTTTCATCAAAATATTACAGGGTTTTACAATGTTCTACACAAATGTCAACAACTCCACCCATCAAGAACACATTTAATTTCATTTTTGTGTTTTTTCTTTCATAGAAAATTAACACTGAGGACAGTGGTAGCCTTGGCGGACATAGTAATAACAGTTCCATAGCTGATAACGAAGACAAAGATGGTGATAAGGATGATGCCAAGAAGAAGAAGAACCGTTGTGCAACTTGCCGTAAGAAAGTAGGACTAACCGGTAAGTATGCGTATCTTTGCTGTTTCCCCCCAAACAGAGATGAAACTATGTTGCAAAGTGCACCCCAACCCAAATGTTGTTGTTATTACTGACCGTTTTTCGTTTTGGTTTAATTTTCCTCGGCGTAAAGGGTTCGAGTGCCGGTGTGGAGGACTGTTCTGCGCGATACATCGATACAGCGACAAGCATGAATGCTCGTTCGATTACCGGGAACTCGGTGCTGCAGAAATTAGGCGTAATAATCCCGTCGTGGTTGGCGAAAAGATTCAGAAAATTTGAACACCCTTCGTGCCATCGTATCGTAATAGTTCGTCACAAACACAGTGCAGCGGCGGCATCCATCGTGCGGCAGCGGCACCGGTCACCCAACATCGTTACAGTCACACCACCACCACTATCAGCATATGCCGTCATATGTCTCGTTAAATTCGTAGCATTTTCTTCTCGATTCGTCGTTTCCCACACATGTGTGTAGTGTTTGAAGCGGTTTGGGAGAGGGGGAGAGCAAGAGGACAACAAAAAAGTGCGAAAATTCTTCTGTAAAAGAAATTTCTAACAACGGTTATCGAGGCACATAAACAACCCTCTTTCATTCAATTTCGCTCGGTCTCTCTCTCTCTCAGACACACATGCTTCAATGCGCGTTTTGCATGCTCGGTATGCAATTTCCTTTTCCGTTACTGCTGCTTTGCTGTGATGCTGTTTCCGAAGCATATTTCATACTTGAATCACTGACGAGCGTAACTGGAGATAAAAAACCACCAGCGCAAACAAGCAAATGCAAGCGAGCAGCAGCGAGAGCGAGCACCTGCCGGGAAATGAGAACACGTGTGGGCGAAGGACGCTACCGCATCCGCGTCCCCGTGTGCATTGTAAACATATGCCAAGGGGAGAGGGAAGAAGGCTAAGGCATTAAGGCGCCAAATTTTAGTTGCTAGAACAAGGCGAAACACACAATTGCTGGCAAAAGAAAACAAAACAACACGCGAATATCCCACAAATATGGCAACAACACGGTTCAGTTAATTCAACTCATCTGAGCACGCGGGTGTGTATTTTCGTTAAGTAAAAAAATAATTATGAGCGTAGAATTATTTTACAAGATTACACACACATATACGGATACACGGCACAACACGCGACACTTTACAATCTAAAGAATAATGGAATGAGACACAACAAAACAGCGAACACATTGTGGAAAGCTCTAAAACGCGCACACACCCATACGAGCACGTACAATGCTATACGCGTGAAGCACAGATGCATACATGCACACGTACGGGCTGAAGGTGGGTGGGGGCGGTAAGTTTAACTAGAATTCCTTGTAAATCGTGCTCCTGCCAGCACTGGGGAAACTCGACTGGGCTTTATTTTTAACGGAGCAAAGAGAGAAGGGGGGAAACCAACAAGAGGATAACGATAAGTGCTTGCGCGCCAAGGTTCACCATTTGCGTCTACTTAGTCGTTCCTCGCCTTCAGTAGGATGTGTGCATGCATGAGTATGTGTGAGTTGATAATAGAACTCCTAAACAATCAAATCCTAGAGATTTTACTACTAAAAAGAAATGCAAATCAATCTAAGAAACGCACGTGTATGGCAGCGGCGCGCATACTCACACACTGTATTAGAAACGAATATAGATCGGGAAAGGAATTGCTGTGGATGATGGGAGTTGGACATTTTCATACACATTTTCGTTCGTTTTCGTTGATCCAACCAGCGCTGGTAGAAACGTTATATCACGCTTTATTATTTTCTTGTTTTACACAAATGTATGATAGCTGTAGCAAAGTAAGTCAGTAAAACACACACATACACGCATGAGAATGATATATTGGTTTGATGAGGGAGAAACACGTTCGGTTGGTTTTGAACTCTTTTTTTTTCTTCGCTTAGCTACTCTGTGTGTGTGAGTGTGTTGTGCGCAAAAAGGAAAAAAAGGATGTAAAATTATTAGCTTTTTGATTAGCAGATCCTAGCGCCGCTTGCAATGGTTATCACGGGAAATCTCTACAGCTGGTGGTTGTTGCGCACGATCAAATAGCATCAACCGTGGCGGTGTTGCGGTGGGGAGAGTATTAAGTGGTTTTTCTTTGGTGAAAGTAGTGTAACTCGGCATATATTTCTGGTCTCTACGTCGGACACCTCCGAACAACACTTTTACTAAATCATTAAATTCTAGTTTTATCGATGTAAATAGGAATATATAGATATGCCGCTTTGGTTTCCCAGATCCGATCCTGTGTGAACTGATTGAAATTAGTTGTTTTTATTCGGTTTTTTCGCCCTTAAAAATGCTTTGTTTTGTCTTTTCCCTTGTCTCTAGTTGTGCAGATTTCGAGTTTTTTTTTTCAAATCTGTCCTGTTCTTGTTCTACGATTGACGCTTTGTCTGTTTCATCCGTTGATGTGTTGTTAGTTTAATCTTTCTTTTTTTCTTCGTTTGTTTTAAAATTTACTGTTCCTGCCCGCGGGGGGTTGGTACCATCTTTACCATATAGCACAATTCCTTATTGTTACTTTAGCATCGCACGAAAACGGAACTTCTTACGTGCTATGGTGTTTTGGAAATTGAAAACTTTTGTTTTGTTACTTGGAGTTAGAACTGTGAAACGAAATGTAAAAATACAATCAGGTCCTGTTTCTTTCTGTTCTAGCCCCATCGGAAGGGAATGTAGAAATGCAATATTCTGATATGAAACATAATTAATTTTAACGGTTCATTTCAACAACACGTGACGGGCGCGAAAACTATCGGCTTTTTTCCAAACAATGCAGAATAAATGTATGATTAGTCTAATCGCAAGCGTACACAACACAAGTTAAAACTATTTTTAAAAAAAGATGCCTGTCCATACGCGAACGGTGTTTTTTTTCACTCTGTGTATTCACTATTTAGCGGAAAGTGTAGGAAAACCGACAAAGACAGACACTCACCAAACCAAGCCAGCCAATTGATAGAAGCGAACACATCTTCCAGCAAAAAAACAAAAAAACAAAAACGTATGAATAAACAAAGTGTACCATTTAAATGCAATTCTTCTTGTGTGCGATTGAGCGTGTACGTGTTACGTGTGCGTGTTGTGTATTTGTTTATGTTTTTTTTCTTCGGTTCTGCTTTGAACTTAGTTGTAGGGGGCGTGCGGTGAATTGCGGAAACACGAATTAGATAATGGAACAGATGAAACCTTGGGATGAAATATGAATGGATAAGAACAAGAAAAAAAATCTAATTCGTATATAAATATACATATACATATAAAAATATAAAAAATACTATACATATTTGCATATATTTTACTAACAAAACGTGGAAAGAAAATATAAACAAAAAAAAACACACAAACAAAACAATGCTTATTACATCGGAACGAAAAGTCAACCTAAAAAGATAAACTAGAGAGAAGGAGAGGGAGAGAGAAAGCAGCGATTAAAACTAAGCGAATTAAAAACCTACTGAACATTAATCTTTAAGAAAATGCGACCACACACAACACGTGCTCGTCCTAGAGAGAATGTAAGCATGGGAAACAATCGAAACGCGAATAAATGAGATATATTAATAGAGAAGGGAAGAGCAACGGAATGCAAAACAAGCAAAGAACAGAGATTAAATGATAAGAGGCGAATAGTAGAGCTGTGTCGCTCCGTAACATGACCACACTTTGATAGCCACAAACACACACACACACACCTTTAATCGATTGTAAAATAGATTCTTATAGACTTGTGTCTGTGAAAAGAAAACAGCGCAACTAAGAAATGAAGATACTATGCGATATAATGCTATGGCAGATGACCCATCGGTAGAAAGCATCCAACGGTCACATTCGTGCGGTGTGACTTCACGTTGATAGGATTGGTACCACATCATCCAGAACATGTTCAGCAATAGATCCAATAGCGTTATATAGAGAGGTACGAGTGTAAGTTTGGACAGTAACAACTACTGCTACTACTACTATTACTCTTACTGGCCTCCCAAAAAAAAAAACCTCAAAGGCTCACATGTAGTCTGTGAATGTAAAAAACAAAACAATACTACGAAGCTTTTGGCGTTCGTAATTGAAGCCAATCGATCCCAAAACAAAACAACACTATGAGTTAGTTTTTTTTATTATGTTGTAAAGTTAAACATTTTGCACGAGAAAAGCGTGTATTGTTCGGATAATTGTAAACTCCACACGTAATACCATTAATGCACCCTAGCGGGAGCGAGAGAACCCCCACACACGGTAACGATCGCAGAGGATGGATGGATGTGGTAGTTTTCTTCCCGCTTTTTTGTTGTTTTTTTTAATGGTAAATCTATACTCTCCTTACATGAAGTTTAGTTAGTTAGGTGCAATGATGCAAATTTTTCACCGCTGAAGTTCTTATCGTAATTGCAATTACATGCTTTAGCCACCGAATGAATTAACACGTTCGATTGCAAAAGGCCAACAGGACGGTATGAAGGGAACAAAAGCACGCTACCAAGTTACAATTAAATTACACATTGGGTTTTCTTTTCATTTGCATATGTTTGATTGTAGCGCTACAGTTATTAAAGAGCAATGCGGTTTCTTAGTATCTTGCGCTTGGTTTGCATGAGTGTGTTTTGGGTACGTTGCATTTGCTATCGTGAAATGCAACAAAAAATGTGTGTGGAATCTGTGGTGTTTAAGGTTTGGTGTTGTGTGTTATGCAAACGGGGTCGATACACACACATACACACGCACAGTCAGGTTCCTTCGGATATATAGAGTGTACGGTTTTTTTGTTTGTTTGATACTCCGTTCGAGATCCATTAGCGCTCACATTTAGCAACGGGTGGGTGGTGTGTGTCGGTAGCTGGCCAAACGGGACGAGAAACTTCTGGCCCTTGAATGTAACGCCTATCGTTGTCTGATTTTGATTACGTTCTTTCCTTAGCATTTAGTTATACAAAAATATGCGTATGATTTATTGACTCTTCTTTCGTACTATGAAGAAATAGTATGCGGTATGAATGTGGAAACAAGGGATAGATTTTAGCTTGTAAGCCACTAGACAAATTGATACATGTTGTGTTATTATAGTAGAAACCCGTAAGAAAAATTTTACCTGATTCTATATAATCGTTTGTTTTTCGTTTTATTTTTCCTTTCACCTTTTGTCTTCTCACATGTTGTTTCACCTTTGTACTTCGTACTTTCGTGCACGTTTTCTGGTGGTATCCTCTTTTCTTCCTCTATACAGTTTTTGGTAATTTTAACACTGTTTGCACATCGGTTTTTACTTTCAAATCATTTGATTTTTTCATCCCTTTTGTGCATGGAAGCTACAAAAGCGACACAACATTGGAGATTGGATCAGATATTGAATTTATTTTCGAATTAACAGTACTATAACAGCACGCTGCTTCGTAGTTAACTACTCCCGTTGCTTTTTTATTGAATAAACTTCGTGCTGCTGTTTCATTTTGTGTGTGCAACTTTTCCCTCACGCGTATCCTTCTGAGCTGCTATATACATATATACATATGCATATATTATATATTAATGTGTATAAAATGTAGGGTTAATGGTGAACTTAACATACTTATTGCAGCAGTGTAATTCATCACTTTTTAGTACTATTTCGAGGAGGAATGGAACAAAATAATAGGAGCCGTGAAAGCGATAACGGTGGTCGGGAAGCGTATTTTTAGAACGTTCAACGGCCGCCTTTAAGAACTTGTAATTCAGAAGAAATTAAACAGCAAACAAATGTAATACAAAACTAAATTCAAACGCTGTCGCGCTTTAGATTTTGCGTGGTTTGAAGAAGATTCGAAGGCACAATACATAAACCTTGCAATAGAAGATGGGAAACAAAGGTGATAAAGAGAGAAGAGTATGACGGGTGGAATGTTGTAATGTGCGCCGCTTTTCTTTTCATTCCGCCCCACAAAAGCTCAAGTGGAAAATTGTTACTAATATCATATACAAAGTGATGAATGTATGTTTTAACACCCTTGTTTGGTTTAATCGGTAATTTCGAGCTACGACACTTGGGTGTCCTGTAGAAGCTGAAACATAATGTGCAAAGACGATTTGGTATTTGGTTCCCCACTTATGCAATCAATATCGATTACAGTTTTATCTGTATATTGTAGTTTGCTTCCGGTTCTTTTTTAATGATTCTGAGGGAAATGCTTTCTAAGAACGATGTAGCGCCGCGGACATACCAAAACACTCACGGGCCTATACATCCTACAGTGCCCGGCGGTGTGGGCAATCGGTGTGTATCCCGCTATAAACTCTGAAACGCAAAAGCAAATCCGATATAAAGAAGGGAGGAAAATACTATCAGATTAAAGCTGCGACTTATTACTTCGATGGTAGTAAATTGGGTGGAGTGACCACCAATCGTTTAAACGTGCACATATAAAACAACAGATGGAACTAGAAAGTATGTAGACCATTTGCGAAAAGTAAAAACGACTTGCAGTGGACAGAATGGAAGGAAAAACCTCCATTACCTATCTGTAAACGTACACGTGATCGAGGTGAATAGTTGGCGATCAGAAGAAACACAGGGATTCAGAGCACGAGGGCCGCAAATGGGTGGGGAGCCAAGCAGCACCAAGAAAACCAACTAAATTGAACGATAATACCGTACTGTCTGTGCACACCTTATGAGAGAACAATAGAATGAGTTTGCACGGACGAGATATATACATAGGTGAAGCGCGCAAACAGCAGATGAACAATGTGTGTGGTGCTGGTGCGGTGGGGATCGCGATCGTCCATCCGGTGCGTTAGTGTGTGGTGTTGGTGATTTAGGAACGAAGTAAGCACTTCACACTGTGACAATGTTGTGCAAACCGGCATAGGATATACAACTTCGGAAGGGTAAACAACAACAACAACAACAATAAACTGTGAAAAAACGTATAACTTGTGTTGGGTGTCTTTTGGTAGTAATTGAGAAACGCGTTTAAGGGCCGAGCTCTGAAAGAAACAGTAAATATGATCCCAAAAGGATGAGCCTTAAGTCTAACATTCATCCTACGAAAACCATGACCTACATTCGTTAGAACAGGTCAGAGTCGAAGGGACCTTGTATAGAGATAAACTGCAGAGGAATGAAACTGCATGAAGCCTCGTGGAATGGTGATTTTAATTGGATGAATGGATGAACCCATATCCCTCATATGTTGCACCAGTGTCGGATCAACCTAGGAACGCAGGGAGCGGTCGCTCGGGTCCTCGCCGATGAGGGCAGTTTCCAGCAACCCTCCACTCCAGGGGCCTCCACTGCCATTCCGCTCGGGGCCCCCAAGGACCTTGATCCGCCACTGTCGGCATGTATCATTCGGTGAAAATAAAACGGATCACTTCTCTTTCCACTCGTTGAAATCACCGTTAAAGACAAACAGAAATAACCAGGATTTCTGAATTCGGATACCAAGAGAACATCCGTATCAGGAGGTAACAATCCTGGTATATCATATAGCCGTCTCGCTTTCACGTGTTATCATTGATCGGAGATGGGAGATCCTCTGGTATTGGTTATCAATATCACACTACTTTCACACAAAGCTGATCGATCGGTAGTGAAAATAGATCGGATGACACAGATAAGGTATTCCGTCTCTTTCCATTCGAAATCTCCTTATCTAGAAATTTTCCGTTTTGGAAGCGAAATCTGGCTTTCGACACCAAGAGAACATCCGTATCAGGAGGTAACACTAATTCCCCACTGTCGTGCTGATATATAGCCGTCTCGCTTTCACATGTTATCATTGATATCGGTAGAAAATGTTCTATACTACCTATCAGTATCATCGCTTGAACAGGGAGAGTGAGTAGATCAGATGATGTGAAAAGAATCTGTATCTAATTTACTCACAATATCAACCGATTTCTGATTTTTGATACCAAGAGAGCATTCAAAGCAGGAGGCAGCAATTATGTCATATTGCCGTCCCGTTTCCTTGTGCCATCTGAATGTTCCCGATAGAAGATCTTCTTCTATCGCCTATTAGTATCGCATACTATCATACGGAACTGAGTGATCGATAGAGTGAGTAGAACAGGTGATGTGAGAAATATCCTTCATTTCTTCCCTTCACGAAATCACCCGTTTCGTTTGCGGTGAAATCACGTAGACAGGAGCCGATTTCTGATTTCTCATACCAGGAGTGCATCCAAAGCAGGAGGTTACAATGATTCTCCGCTATCATGCTAGTATCTAATATAACCGTCCCGCTTTTACGTTCTGTAATTGATAGCAATGGAAGATCTTCTTCTATTGCATGGTATTATCACATACTATCATACGCAGGAGATTGATCGAATGAGTAGGTGGAACAGTTGATGGAGAAAGTATTCTTCATCTCTTTTCATCCGCTCGGTTGGTACAGTGTATAACATAAATAAAAAACCATTTTTTTAAATAAAAAATTTCGCATCAGCAGTAATTTACTTAGTTGAAGTTAATTCAATTTCATTCCTACTTCGTGGAATGTTTCACAAATTCAAATTCAAATGAAATCCTACCTTTAAAACATGCCTGTCTATTATTTCTCATTGCCAAAACAACAAATATTGCTAAAGTTATGACACGCACTATATGTTTTAAGCAATTAGAGAGGGGTAAACGATCAGTTTAAGGATTAGGTTAAGTGATCACTAGCGAAAAGGGAACAGCTATATGAATTACCACAGAAACTAGTTCTTCCTCCTGTAAGGATGTTCTCTTGATGGCAAAGATCATCCACGGAAAATAGCACTAATTCCCATCAGCAATTCAACAATTTCTACACTGAATTATTTTTTTCTTGTCCTTTAGCACTTAAAAAAGCAACATAATAAAAAAAACAGAACAATTTTTTTTAATAACTTCACTTGTTGTAAAATTTGTTGTAAATTTAAATTTCATTCTGGCTGCGTACGTCGTTTGTTTTCAATGGGAAGAAGTCAAACTGACACTATAAACCAAAGACTTTGACAGGCAAACATAAAAACACTCGCTCAAACAACCGCATGAAGAAGAAGGCATTTTTTGCCGACGCCATTAGAAAATTGTGTGGTGAAGTGAAGCGCGGACAAACGCTGATTCGTGCTTTGTTGTCTAACTAATAGTAAATAGAAGCGGTAAACGTTAAGTACGGTATCATTAAACCATGTACGAAAATGAGGAAGGTATGTAGATTCAATGGAACTTCGCGGAGCACCAACCTTTTGTGCTGTGGCATCACTACAACCACAACTGCATTTCACAACTTTCTTCCGGTCTCTGTACAGATCATTTCGAAGAGGAAGATCCAGAGGAGATTTCCCACGAACTGTGGCAGGAAGCATGCTGGATCGTCATCAACGCCTATTTCGACGAGAAGGGTCTCGTGCGGCAGCAGTTGGACAGCTTCGACGAGTTTATTCAAATGTCGGTACAGCGAATCGTAGAAGATTCGCCGGCCATCGAGCTGACCGCCGAAGCGCAACATTCGTCCGGCGAGATTGAAAACCCTACGCGTTACCTGCTCAAGTTCGACCAGATCTACCTGTCGAAACCGACGCACTGGGAAAAGGATGGTTCCCCATCGCCGATGATGCCGAACGAAGCCCGTCTCCGCAATCTGACCTACTCCGCACCGCTGTACGTGGACATTACCAAGACGAAGCTGGTCGAGGGCCAGGACCCGGTTGAGACGCAACATCAGAAAACGTTCATTGGGAAGATTCCCATCATGTTGCGGTCCACGTACTGTTTGCTGTCCCAGCTGACGGATCGTGATTTGACTGAGCTGAACGAGTGTCCGCTCGATCCGGGCGGTTACTTCATCATCAACGGTTCGGAAAAGGTACTGATCGCACAGGAAAAGATGGCCACCAACACGGTGTACGTGTTCAGCATGAAGGATGGCAAGTATGCTTACAAAACGGAGATTCGGTCCTGTCTGGAGCACAGTTCGCGACCCACTTCGACGCTGTGGGTGAACATGATGGCTCGTGGAGGTCAGAGCATAAAAAAGTCTGCCATCGGACAGCGCGTGATAGCGATCCTACCGTACGTGAAGCAGGAAATTCCGATCATGATCGTGTTCCGGGCGCTCGGTTTCGTCGCTGATCGGGACATCCTCGAGCACATCATTTACGACTTTGACGATCCGGAAATGATGGAAATGGTGAAGCCCTCGCTAGATGAAGCATTCGTCGTGCAGGAGCAAAACGTGGCGCTTAATTTCATCGGTGCTCGTGGCGCACGCCCGGGTGTCACCAAGGACAAGCGTATAAAGTACGCGAAAGAAATTTTACAAAAGGAAATGCTTCCTCACGTTGGTGTGTCCGATTTTTGTGAAACCAAAAAGGCGTATTTCCTTGGATACATGGTGCATCGGTTGCTGCTGGCTGCCCTTGGTCGCCGCGAGCTGGACGATCGTGATCACTACGGTAACAAGCGTCTGGATCTGGCCGGTCCTTTGCTGGCGTTCCTGTTCCGAGGACTTTTCAAAAACCTAATGAAGGAGGTGCGAATGTACGCCCAGAAGTTTATCGACCGTGGAAAGGACTTTAACCTAGAATTGGCCATCAAGACGAAGATAATTACGGATGGGTTGCGTTACTCGCTGGCCACCGGTAATTGGGGTGATCAGAAGAAGGCGCATCAGGCTCGAGCCGGTGTGTCGCAGGTGTTGAATCGTCTAACGTTTGCCTCCACTTTGAGCCATTTGCGACGCGTAAACTCACCGATCGGACGTGACGGTAAGCTGGCTAAACCTCGCCAACTGCACAACACACTTTGGGGCATGATCTGCCCAGCCGAAACACCCGAAGGTGCTGCGGTCGGATTGGTGAAGAATCTAGCGCTGATGGCGTACATTTCCGTCGGTTCGCAACCGTCTCCAATTCTCGAGTTCTTGGAAGAGTGGTCGATGGAAAATCTGGAAGAAATTGCACCGTCAGCGATTGCCGATGCAACGAAGATCTTCGTCAACGGGTGCTGGGTGGGCATTCATCGCGATCCGGAACAGTTGATGGCAACACTGAGGAAACTACGCCGACAGATGGATATTATCGTGTCGGAAGTATCGATGATTCGCGATATTCGTGATCGTGAAATTCGTATCTACACGGACGCCGGTCGTATCTGTCGGCCGCTGCTGATCGTAGAGAATGGATCGCTTCTGCTGCGCAAAAACCACATCGACATGTTGAAGGATCGTGATTACAATAACTATGGATGGCAGGTACTGGTGGCGTCGGGTGTGGTAGAGTACATCGACACCCTCGAGGAGGAAACGGTCATGATCGCGATGACACCGTACGATCTGAAGCAGGACAAGGAGTACGCGTACTGTACGACCTACACGCACTGCGAGATTCATCCTGCTATGATTTTGGGCGTCTGTGCGTCTATTATTCCATTTCCGGATCACAATCAGAGTCCGCGTAACACGTACCAGAGCGCTATGGGTAAACAGGCGATGGGAGTGTACATCACCAACTTCCACGTGCGCATGGACACGCTGGCGCACGTGCTCTACTACCCGATGAAACCGCTCGTAACGACACGCTCGATGGAATACCTTCGTTTCCGAGAGCTGCCAGCCGGCATCAACTCGATTGTGGCCATTCTCTGCTACACGGGTTACAACCAGGAGGACAGTGTTATCCTCAACGCATCGGCCGTCGAGCGCGGCTTCTTCCGGTCGGTGTTCTATCGATCGTACAAAGATTCGGAAAGCAAGCGCATTGGTGATCAGGAGGAACAGTTCGAGAAGCCAAACCGGCAGACGTGCCAAGGCATGCGGAATGCACTGTACGACAAACTAGACGAAGATGGTATTATTGCGCCTGGATTGCGTGTCTCCGGGGATGATGTTGTCATCGGGAAGACGATCACACTGCCCGAAACGGATGACGATCTGGATGGGACGACGAAACGATACACCAAACGAGATGGGTCGACGTTTTTGCGAAACTCTGAAACAGGTATTGTCGATCAGGTGATGCTGACGCTCAACAGTGAAGGTTACAAGTTTTGCAAGATCCGTGTGCGATCGGTCCGTATCCCACAAATCGGCGATAAGTTTGCTTCGCGCCACGGACAGAAAGGTACATGCGGTATCCAGTACCGCCAGGAGGATATGCCGTTCACATGCGAGGGCATCACGCCGGACATCATCATCAACCCACATGCCATCCCGTCCCGTATGACCATTGGGCATTTGATCGAGTGCATCCAGGGGAAGTTGGGATCGAACAAGGGCGAAATCGGTGACGCAACGCCCTTCAACGATGCGGTAAACGTGCAAAAGATTTCCACCTTCCTGCAGGAGTACGGTTACCATCTGCGTGGCAACGAGGTCATGTACAATGGACACACGGGGCGCAAGATTAACGCGCAGGTGTTCCTCGGTCCAACGTACTACCAGCGTCTGAAGCATATGGTGGACGACAAGATACACTCGAGAGCCCGCGGTCCAGTGCAGATACTGGTACGACAACCCATGGAAGGTCGTGCCAGGGACGGTGGCTTACGTTTCGGTGAGATGGAACGTGATTGTCAAATTTCGCACGGTGCGGCACAATTTTTGCGCGAACGTCTGTTCGAGGTTTCCGACCCGTACCGGATTCACGTGTGCAACTTCTGCGGACTGATCGCGATCGCTAATCTGCGCAACAACACGTTCGAGTGCAAGGGTTGTAAAAACAAGACACAGGTAATGGGTTTGGGTTTTTTTGCTGGGTGAAGATGAAGAGTTTATATATTTTTGTGTTTGCTATTTTTGCAGATATCTCAGGTGAAGCTTCCATACGCTGCAAAACTCTTATTCCAGGAACTGATGGCAATGAACATTGCACCTCGTTTGATGGTGTTGTAAAGAAACGCCACCCGGACATAGCACGCGGAACTTCCGATCAGTTTCGGTTCAGATGTTTGCTGCATGCAGTTTATTGTGTTTTTACTTTTCCTAATAATAAAAAAAACTATTTAAATAAGCTACCGGAAAGCATGTTTAATTGAGTAAAAAAGAAAAAAACGATATGGTTGATTGTGGACAGAGATATTAAAAGGTTTTACAAAGTTACGCAAATGTACTCACATAGTTCGTGCAACTAAATTTATTAAAAAAATGGAACTACGATATGTATTTATTTTCCCCGTGCTAAAAACGGTTATAAATTTGAAAAATTATGGTAATAAAAATCCCCCAACAACAGCCAATCTTCCATTGGCTACTTGAGGGTTAATTGAACACGATTTTGCCTGGTTGGGTCCTACTGTCAAACAAACGTCAGAAGAAGAAAGTCCAAATCAGCCGACAGGTGAAAAAATAACCAATCAGCCGCGTTTGTCGTGAGGTCGAAAGCAAAGAAAAATCACATCGATTTGAATTAAAAGCGTCCTCTCGTCACGATTTTGCAACCGGAGTTGGTAGAACAGACGGTTGCGCTTGCAAGATGAAGTATAGCGCCGGCGATGTTTGCCGCCGCGGGTTAGCACTGATACTGGTCCTACTATCGACCTGCAGTGGATTATACGAGGACCAGATAGGCAAATTTGATTGGTAAGTTCTCTCCTTGCTATTCCGCACAGCTAATTACATTACATGGCTATGTTTCAGGCGACAACAATACGTCGGAAAGATAGTAGATGGTGCCTTCGATACGTCGTCCGTCGATCGGATAATTGTGGCAACCGAGAGCAACGTGCTAGCGGCAATTAGCGCCAAAACTGGTGATATTCTCTGGCGCCAGGTGCTTGAGAATGGTCCCCGTGGCACGGTGAAGCTTTTGCACGTTGCAAGCCCTTCGTCTACTGGAGCACGGCTGAACAGGGGCTATACCGGACATGATGTTATTACCGTCACTGGCAGTAATCCGGCACTGGTGCGCGGCTGGAACTCCAACCTTGGTACACTGGAGTGGGAATGGTCTCTGGTACCGTCGGTCACTGATCAGTCTGCATCGGCAGCTGTTTGGTTTGAGCACGATGGATTACTGTACCACGTCGTGCCTGTTTGGGGATCGCACCTGGAGGTGACACCTTATCAGGCCGTTTCCGGCCAACAGGCCCGATCAACGACAAGCCGCATTGCGGCTGGTTGGATTGCAAAGGACCGCTGTACGCTGGCGGGATCATTTATCGCCTGTGCCATCAAGGAGCAGCTGCTCGCACTGGATCTTGCCGGCGACGCCAGCAGTACGGTCGTTTCGAAGCCACTCGGTTCCGAAGCCATCGGAAGCCCCAGGGCAGTACGCGGTGAACCGGCTGTCATCCAAAACGGACGCTACTATTCGTTGCGCACCGATCAAAAGCTTGCGTTTGGAGCACGCGATGCTGCCCTGGTGGACCGCATGGTGCAGGAAGGCGAATCGATTCTTCTCCAGGGTATGGTCGATCGGACGTCCAACAAGCTGTCGATCAATGCACACCGTTTGCGCGATTTTGTACGCTTCGAATCGATCGAATTCAGTACGGACTTTAGTGAAACGTTGGGCGACCCAGAACTGATTGCCATTCGCTGCAAACAATCGTCCGGCGGTGGCTCGTCGCGAGTCGCAGCCGGGCTTGTATGCCGCGTACTGCTTTCCACCGAGGATGGTGCAATCGTGCTGGTGCAGCAGGGAAAAATCAAATGGGTGCGCGAAGAAGCACTGGCAGAGGTGGAAACGGCCGATTTTCTCGATCTGACGCTATCGGATGCCGAGGGTGCCATCGAGGAGGAGCTGAACAACAAAAATGGTAAGGCATTGTTTGTGACAATTGCATTTCCTTTACACAACACCGTCGGATCTTGACTTTCAATAATGTATTTAATTCATCGTTTACCTTCCAAAACGTCGCCCGACTTGCCGGAATTGTAAAGCAGAAGAAAATGGGCTGGAATGTGAGTGTACTTGCTCTGTTAGCAATTAGACTGGCCATGTGCAGCCAGGTTGAATTAGTTTGTTTCCCTCGTGTGTTTGTTTTTGCTTGCATAGTTGCTATATTATCGATTGGAATCGATGGATTCGCTTTTTTTTCGTTTCAGTTAATGTAAATCATTTGTTTTTATTTTATTCAGATGGTTTATTTTGTATCGTTAAAGTTTTTTTTACTTGCTACTATTTAAAGGCTGGCGATTTATACCGTTTTTTTCTATTCCCCAGGGGATGTCTTCGGAGCCTTCCAGCGGCGCATTACAGCACAGTTGTCACACGTGAAAAATTTAATCCTGCACGTGCTCGGTGTTGGACCGGCCCCATCAAAAGCGCAACGTGCTGGACTGGTACGGGATGATTTCGGACTGCACAAGATGCTTATAGTGGTCACATCCAGCGGGAAGATATTTGGCATCGACAATGTATCCGGCAAACATCACTGGGTCCGCTATCTGCCCACGTTCACCGGGTTCGGCAATGGGCAGCCAATGAAGCTGTTAGTGCAGCGGACGTCCCGTTTCTACCCGCTCCCCGCACAATGCGTCATACTTGGGCGTGAAAAGAGCGATTCGAAGAAAGCGCTCCTTTACGTGTTCAACCCCATCACCGGTCAACCGGTTGCCGGCGGGGGTTTGATTCAGTTGCCATACCGTGTGCAGCAGGTTGCACTGTTGCATCAAACGGGTCCAGATTTCCTTAAAGGGCTGCTCCTGCTCGACTACGACAATAATGCGCACGTGGTGCCGGAATCGTTGGCAGCACAGGCGAACAATTTCTATCTGTTCACCACCGACCAGCGAATGGCACAGATGCGTGGTTTTCTGGTGCAGTATCGTGCCGGCAAGCTTGAAACCCTTCCGACGTGGCAAATCGATCTGAGCGGTGCCAGCAAGAGTCAACAAATTGTCGCCTGCGAAGGTAAAAGCCCTATCGAGCATGTACACTCGCAGGGTCGCGTCATGGCCGACCGTTCGGTGCTGTACAAGTACATCAATCCGAATCTCGTTGCCGTGGCTACCACCGGACCGGATAACATTCATAAATGTGAGTGCGGGAGCGTTTGGAGAGAGTGAGCGGGGTGTTTATTTACCTTCCTTCATTGCAGACATTTTGAACGTGCATTTGGTTGATGTCGTGTCCGGCTCCATTGTGTTCTCGATGTCACATAAGCGCATCCGGCCACCACTGCACATGGTGCATTCGGAGAACTGGCTCGTTTATTCGTACTACAATGATAAAGCACGCCGAACAGAGATGAGTAAGTATTGCCACCAGTAGTAAACCAGTAAACCAGTCGCTATTGTGAGTTGATTCAACGTTTTCCCTTTTGTTTTGCCAGCATCCATCGAACTGTACGAAGGTAAAACACAAACAAACAGCACTGTGTGGAGCTCGCTGGATGCACCACCACTTCCGATGGTGGAACGACAATCGTACATACTGCCAATGGCGGTTGCCGCACTGAAAGAAACCATCACCGAGAAAGGCATCACAAGCAAACACATCCTGATCGCGCTTACGACAGGCGCGGTAGCCGAAATGTCCTGGGCACTGTTGGATCCCCGCCGGCCCGTCACCTCCCCGGAGAAAGCCCGTGAAGAGGGTATCGTACCGTACATGCCGGAACTGCCGCTACCGCACGAGATCCTTATCAACTACAACCAGACGGTGGCACACATTCGTGGCATACACACGGCACCGTCGGGTTTGGAGAGCACCTGTCTGGTACTGGTGCACGGGCTTGACCTGTTCGTGACGCGCGTTTCCCCCTCGAAAACGTTCGATCTGCTGAAGGAGGACTTTGACTACTTCCTCATCACGGTTGTGCTCGTTGTGCTTACCACTACGTCGTTTGTAGTGAAGCAGCTTTCCTCGAAAAAGATCATCAAGCAGGCGTGGAAGTGAGCTAGCAACATTTGTGTGCGCGTGCACGCACGTATGTTTGGGAAAGGTGTGCGGTTAACGCCATCGTATTGTACAACCAAAAAGACATTTAAATGCATTTTCACACAAAACGCGATCATCATTTGTTTGTGCCGGGAAACACGGAACCTTATTTCTTCGCTGGTAGATGTTATTAGTTGCTTTACAAATTGGGATAAACCGGTAAACTGTCCACCTTTGGTATCGGTACGTGTGGAAATGATATTGTTCTGTGTATCATCATACCTTATTACATTCGTTCACCAATACTACGGTCGTTTGGCAACTATTTTAATTTCCCTCCTTTCCAGTGGCACTATAAATCGATTACGACAGGGTGCTTTCAATTGGGGCATCACCGGTAGCGGGGCATGTGTATGAGAGTTATTTTATTTTAGGTTTCTTTCGTAGTTTTATTTTCTAGACCAAATAAAAAATATACGGCGGAGAATCTTCCGCCAGAACCCGTAAACGGCGAGTGTGTTTGTACCGTTTCTTTCTGCATGATGTTCGCAATCAAATCAATTCAAAAACAAACATGTGTATTACAAATCCGTAACATTGCATAGAACGCAGTCATGAAATTAGTCGTAAAATAGACGTAAAATGTAATGAAACACATTTAATTATATAAATAAAGGTAACCTAAGGCCTTCACAAAACAAAACGAAACGTTCTAGGCAGTAACTAAAGGATTTTTAAAATAAGTGAAGTGGAAGGCCTGCATGCACTCGAGGAACGATTTAGAAACAATATTACTTTTAACCACCGGCCAATCTTGGAAGCCTTACCCTGGAACCGCGCGCCGTTTGTGCTTCATCTGGTGATGGATTCACGGCTGTAAATAAAGATAAAGTGCAGTGATAGATTGATTTGCTATAAATCAAAAGTTTGTGAAAACGTGGATTGCTTACGCGTGGACATACGGCGACGTTTTGCTTGCTGGGCGGTTGCAGGAATCTCCCGCTGTTGCCGCTGTAACCCACTCGGTCCAGCTTCCTGAGAATCGCTAATACCTTGTAATGGTCTATTGTCAGAAATGGACAATATTCTTGGACTGCTCTCGGACATTGTATTCTCGGAACTAAAGCTAATTACATCCATTGCGCCATTTTCTATCAAACTAAGCAGGGAATGTTGGTTTTCTGGCAGAGCAGGCTGACTTTCTGGTAGAGCAGGCTGGCTTTCTGGCAGCGGTGTATTGCTTCCGCTTAGGGACTGTGAGCTGATTTCTGCTTGACCCGCGGTATCACTGAGGCCGACGTTTACTGACAGTTCTTCCGAAATTTGACTGCGAATTGCATATGAATCCGATGGAAAGGGAGTAGACTCAGTTACACATCCTCGTGATCGATTTCGTGCCGTTTGGATTATCAATGGTGTGCGATCAATCATAACGTCAATATTGTCATAAAAATCACGTGTAGTGTTCGTTTCATGATATTTCTCGCATATTTCTTTGTACTTTTCACGGAGATTTGTTAGCATCGCCAATGGTGTTGACATTTTTTTGAATGGCATTCTGTGCACCGGTGGGAATAGCTGGAATAATTTATCTAATTTGATATGGGCTGGCAGCGGTTTTCGAGTGACTCTCTTATAGTTCGGATGGATTTTGGTGTCGACGGTAAGGATGAGGCGGTCCTTTGAATAGTATTTATCAAAATACGGATTGGAGTATTCATAGCCTTCGAACAGCTTGCGAACTTCTGGATTATTCAGCAAACTTCCAGCAGGGTACAATGTGCTTGCATCACCATCAGCTGATGCTTCTTCTTCCGGCAGACAATTCACACAAAAGAAGTTGTTTTTCGCCTGTTTAGTATGAAACGGAACGGATTAGATAGTCGCATCGCCGACCGTATTGCTTCCAGTACTTACGTTAAGCCTTGTCAAATTTAGCACTTTCTTGGATACTATATAAAAAAGGAAAGGCGTATAGCGCATGCACAAGCAGCAGTGTAAGAACTTATTACGATCCTCGCCAGTGTACGCATAATCACGATCTGTAATTTTTACAGTTTGATCTTCACTCTCCATTTTTATAACTTGCCTTTAGCGTCCCGTGCTTTGCTGTTTTTTTTTAGCGCGAATGTCATCACAAAAATGGCAGTTGTGTATTTCGAATGCTGTGCACACTGTGTTTGATTGCAGGACATGACGTATGAATGTAGGCTTGATTTTGATAAAATCGTGCTGTGCAAGCAGCATTGAACCTCGGCTCGTAAACTGGTGCAGCTGTCAAAACGATTCTTATTTTGACAGTTCTGGGGAATATTTTTGGTTCGAGACAGAAATGATCGTTATTGCAGGGGTTTTAGTATTGTGTTTTTATTCATTTATCGCGTTGTTTAACCTCGTTGGTTCTATTTGTGGATTTGTTAAGCTTTGTAAAGCTAAATTTGAGTATAGTTTACACAGTTTATACATACTACAACGCATCAAAATAATAAAGATTAGGGAGATAGCCATGCGTCGGTTCTGTCACACCCGTTTCAACCCTGTACATTTTTATTGTTCTTGCCCCGTATACGCACACACTCATGCATGATGGAATTGCGTGCACGGGAGTGTGTGTGGTCAAAGAGCTGTCAATCTTATTATTCATTATTCTTTTCTGTTGCTGTCTAGCTGCACGGCTGTTTCATGGGAACCAATTTGCTATCCTGAGTTGAAGTGCAATCGTGCTAACGCGAAGCGAGCTGTAAATAACCTCCCTATTTTGTGCCCACAACCCTAGTGTATATGTGTGTGTGTGTGCGAGTGCGTCCGTCGTAAATCGTGTGTGGAGATTTTTTTCTCCCCAGTGTTTAAGGGCTATCGTATAGCCCGCTCCACCAAGAACATTGTGTTATGCTGCGTTGTGTTTCTGTGCCTCAGTGGGAGCCTATTGGGAATGCCAGAAATGTTGTAAAGTGATTGTGGTAGCATTCGAAGCTAGCGAAGGAATAAGTGATGGTCAATAGGTGAAAGGGTGGAACGGGTGACGAGAATCGATTGTGCACTGCTGCTCGACGGTGGTGCGATATTTCAATTGTAATTCCCTGCCAATTGTGTTGCTTTCTCTGTGTTTGTGTGTGCGCGTGTGGGTGTGCGTGCAGCAAGGGGAGCAGCTCAGGACATTCCGACGTTTGGAGCATTCGAAGCGCGAGATAAGGAACGTCCGTTGTTCGCGAAACCCACGGCAACACACGGCAGCTCAGTGTCCTTCGGGGTGCTTTCAAGCTGGTACGCATTCCAACCCAGCAGTAAGTATAGTTGAACCGTTCCTCCGTGTCTTACCGTGCAATGTTTGGCTGTATTTTCAAACACATCACCGTGTGAAGAACACATGTAAAACAGTTCCACGTTTCTCGCGAGTGTTATGTAAAGGCGGCAATTAAAGCCAATGTAGTAGCGCGGGTTCTTTTTCCTCCCCACACACAAAGCCAGCAGTTGCTCCATTGATAGATTCGAACAAATGGCTCTATCGCAATTGATACGCATCATCATAGCAGGCCTGCTCGAACCAACATTTGTGTACTGTCATGCTTCTTCTCACGCACCATTTCGAAGTCATTTTTGCATGTGCAAAAACAACAACAAGAAATCTGTGCCCGTTGCGTTTGTTGTGATAACATGTGTGTGTGTGTGTGTGTTTGTGTGCGGGTGTTGATCGTTCCATTCATGCCCTACTCTCTTCGGTTGTGATATCTACGGATGATCATCACCGTAGCACGGTGACAAACACAAGTACATACACGGCGGTTCATTGTCGGCTCGATTTATTCCATGTGTGTTTTTTTATTCCTCATCTTGCTTGCGTATTGTGTGAAAATCATAAGCTTCACGCGCGATGATGTTGTTCGCCTCGACAACGGGAAGCATCATCACCCAACGTTGTTTGCTACGCAGCTTTATGGGCGACTCACCACACGGGCTTTACGTAGTTGAGCAATGAATCAGCACGATTAGGTCGGACGGTATGCGTGTGTGTGTGTAGTGCTGTTGGTCACAATTCTGCCGAGAGTTGTTGTTCTGGCTCTGTTCCGAACGGTTACCGTTCTTGCGACGTTTACCAAGCAGACAAGTATCGCGACAAACCAGCACATGGTTTTTGGGGTTTCCCGCGTGGCACGTGTTTGTCGTTGTGCGTGCGCAGACTGTCTCTGTACCACGTGCTATACGTGATGTTTGTCTCCTTGCACTATACGAACTGATCACAATGGGTGGCAAAAGAAGTTATCGCTTTCTCCAAAAATCTGTGAAGCGATCGCAAAGAATACGCCATATTCCGTTTGTGAGTAATTTTTGCTTGCGAAATATATCCTACCATTCTTTCCATTTGTTTGCCTTTTGGGTTATTTTAATTGCTCTTTCCACTGTAAATGTCTCTATGAATTGCATTTAATGGATAATTGTTAGTTATCAACTGCCGGCCAAAGTACCCCGAATGGTAAGGGGCTTTCTACAACACCGAACCTTATCTTATCACTCCACAGACTGATTAGGGACGGGCACAAGGCAAAAAATAATCAAAGTAACCAATTTTGCATTCCGCTACTGATACCAGCGCCGGGAGTTGGAGATGAAAACTTTCTCTTTCTAGAACAGTTTATTTGCACGTGCTACTTCGATCATGCTGCTCGAGCTGCTGTTATGCTGTTAACTTTTTTCTTCCGAGAACCAACGATTCGTGATGATCGCACACGGTGACGTTTGTTTGTGCAGCAATCGATCGTGATCCGTCCAGAAGCTTCACCGTTGCTTTAAACCAACACCGCACAGGGAAAGAACTCGCAACACCCACTCACATGCTTGGCCCAATCGTTCGAAGAAAGAGCGGACTTGACGGAAGGAAGAAAATCCCGGCCCGATCTACACATTGTAGAGGACAAAGCGCGAACATATTGGTTTAGTGGTGCAGGGTACACTTTTGCGCAATCGGCTGTGTGTTGCGATAAGTATCAACACATGCGGGGAGCGCTGTAGCTGCTATCTCACCGCGTACGCCGTGCGATGTTGGCCCGACGGAAACACGGCGTAGCGCGTTGCGTGGTAATGGTGCCCCCGTAAGCATGCACACATGCGCTGCACCGGCACTGTCGCCTGTTGCCCTGCTGCTCGTGCCGCTCGTGTTGTCTGTCAGCATGATTCGGCAGAAACCGGCCGCAAAGAGACACCCTTCGGCGCTTCCACCAGGTTTTGCACGATCTACCCGCAGAAAACCGTCTAAATAACGATCGCGCCGGGTTTCGACGCTAGTAGTGTGTGCGCTTGTTGGAGATATGGCTTGTTAAAAATCATATATTCTGACCCACCAAAAAAAAGGGGGACTTCTTCACGAAAATGAAGTTTTTCTCTGTTTTTGTTTAATTTTATCATTCCCCTTCTGTCTAGCCAAAAGTGGAGAAGAAGATTTCCAAATAATGCGTCACGGAAATGTGTGAAGAATGAAGAAGGCAAAACCATATATACATTCCCAGCAAACACACCCCCATTTTTGCTTGGTTGGCGCAAGAAATTACACGCTAATGGAACAGACGATTACGCATGATGACGACAGGACCTCGGACACAAGAAGTTAGACATAGAAAAAAAACACATACCTCCTCACCAAACGACTTCCAACCGATCGCTGACCGTGAGCAAGATGTCGGAAACGGGACGGATTATCATTGGAGTTGTTTGCATTCGCAATCATCTTGCTCTGGTGACCATGGCCAGTTTGTGATGACGGTCGTATAAATGCCCGCCAAAATGTGCCAACCAACTCAGCAAATCACGTGTTACTATCAACACGGTTACTCGTTAATGTTGAAACTTACACTCCATGGGGAAAAAAATAATTGTGATTTTATTAGACATAATCTCGTTTATATATTTACGTACAGTGTATTTCTGGGGAAAGTACAGCCAACTGTCTTCCTTGCTTTGATTAATGTTGTTGCGTATTTATTGCTCACTATTGTATGATGGGTTGTCTATCACTGTCATTTATTGCATTTTTATGCACCGTTACAACCGTAGGTTCACGGTATCCTTAGAGGGCTGTTTGGTGGCGTCGTCGATCTTCAAACAGCAGGATCGGGGTTCGAATCCCATCCGGACCATCAGTGAGAACTGACTATCCAACTACCTGGTATCAAATAAGTCTAGTAATCCATTATATGGCCGGCATGATCGAATAGGTCGTTTCGCCTAGCAAGAAGAAAAACCCCTTCCGGTGAAGGAACTTATTGTTGATGAAAATATAATTTGCAATAACAAAATCGGTTCTGAAGATGGGGATGCAAAGCTCCATTTAAACAGTTTACAAACGCTCTTTAGTATAGTTGAGTTGAGGCTCAGGATCCCCAATGATCAATGGCCATTGCAACCCATCACAATTTCCTTCATCCGATTACCAGGCTACATGTGCATATTACTGTTGGTGTCCCAACTTTCATTTAGTCCTAAGTGAATGAAAATAATAATTTAAAAAAATAGCTTAATCCACTAACTAACTGATCCACCACTGAGCCCATGGACAAGAATCATTTTTAAAGTATCGATAGCAAATAACAACTGGTAACAATGATTTCTAACAGGAAATTTTTCTATCCTCCTGGCTGATGGCTGACCGTTGGGAATGTGGCGTTCTTTCACTGGCAAGGAATAGAAAACAAGTGACGAGACGCGGATAGAAAGGCAGACAGAGCCAGATGGTGTTAAGCTAGATAGGGGGGGTTTTGGGTGAACGACATACTCGGCGTAAATCACCCAACTATACATGGATGCTAATTTGATGCTTCTTCTGCCATATAGTGTGTGCGTGTCTGTGGTCATTTAAACCAGTCCTGCTAAGTATATGGTGGGGATGCATTATTACAAAACCAGATGCATCTGTCACAACGATCGCTGTTGTGTTCTTCTGTCACAAAAGTAGCATGACTTGGCGCTAATAATTGACCTGGATGTTGGGACGATGCAAACGCATATAGTGCAATGGAGATGGTGGAAGGTAAACTTTGTTCTCGCCTTTAGTTGGGTCTGGGATCGTATCGCACACCACTACTGTGTGTCGTGTCCATATACCTCTGATAATGGTTGTCGATGAGTTGGATCTAAATGTTTATAGCTTAGCTTCTTGGGCCTGTATTTCATGTTTTGCCATGAGCTAAGTCGTGCTGATGTGCTAAAATGTGATTTTCCCCTTTGTAATGGTACTAGCTCCACCACATTCTTCCCTAGTTCCTGAAGCCGAAAGGCAAATTGGACAAACGTGTATGACGCGATCGGCACGTTGCCAATTTTATAAACGCTTTGCTAGAGTGCTCGTTGCACCAAAAACTGTGGATTCTGTCCCTCTCGACGACCCCAACGAACGAAGCAACAGCTTGTGATGAAAACGATTGGGAAATATCTTTCACTAGAATATCTTCCTTTCTGAAAGCTGCTGGTCCATTTTTAATGATTTCAGCATTTTAATAATTCTTCTCACTTGTTGCACCTATTTTTGTATTCATTTTACGCTTATTGGTGTGATGATTGAATACGCACGTCCAAAGAGCTCTCGTGAGATAAATCGATCAATAAGCTCCCTTTCTTCTTATGGTGGCGCTTTGTTTTGTATCGTGCACCGCGTTACCTCCGATCGTTATCATCCGTGGCCCCACCGATAGCGGCCATATGACTCGTCCAACACACATACACACAAAACAAAAGCCAAATGTAACGATGATGCTACTAATTTAATTTCTCCGTCGTAATCGCGATACGAGCAGCAAATCTTTATCAAATCTCTCACTCCCTGTTTTGTCGCAAGCGGCGCGCTGTGCGATAAAAGGAACCGTTGAGAATGTAAGCGACAGTGACGATGCTGATATGCGTAATACGTGCGCCAAAACTTACTAGGGGTACTATCGTAACGAATTGACCGGCCGAATGGTTTCAGTTAGAACCACTGCCTGGCCCAGCACGTACACGTTCGCATGGTTTTGAACAAAAAACGCCTAGTTGTGCGTGTGCGTGTGTGAACGAAACGGAAGAAAGATTCGAAACTACGTACGTTTTAGTTCCAGTTGGTTGAATTAATTTTAAATTCGATTAGCGTGTTTCCTCTGCAGTGTTGTGCTGTGTAAATGTGCTGCGAACGTCCTGCGAATAACTCCTTCGGAGGAGTTTCCTCGCCATTAGCCACATACCAATGGCTCTGGCCGGTGAGTGAATTGTGCTGTGGGAGTTTTTTTTGTTATCTGTTTTAATAAGAATGCATTTGAATATAATTTTGTTCTAGCAACAACAAAAAAACTCGTGTAGAAATTATGATAAAATTGCATTTAATTATGATCTTTGTTTTGCGATCCATTTGAATGTGAAAAATGCGTAAAATGGAAACCAATAATCTAGAAAACAACAAATAAAAGGCATACAATATTGAAATAAACAATAAATTTGAAATAAGCAAACGGTTATTAATATAAAAAGGAAATATACTTAATAAACAAGCGGCAAAACAATAAAGACACGATGGAATAATTTGTTAGGGTGCGTTGCCTGTATCACCGAATTATTTATTTGTCCACCGGTCGAAATGTCTCAATTTATCGAAAGTGTTGTACGAAATGAGAGCAACCAGGAGGAGGGGGAACAAAAAACTTGCAGTGTGTGTCCGCCTGATTGCGTGTTATCAACTGGAAGTTTGCGGCTCATTAGTGGTCGCGCGAGCACAAGTTGTGCGCCGTCATTACACTGTGTATAAAACAATAAACAAACGAAGAAACAAAAATGCTATTGCGTCGCTTGCGCACACTAATATTGCTGCTGCTGTACCGCAGTTCCAAGATGTGACACTTTTTTTTCGCAACAGCTTCGGTCGTGTACAGGTGTAGCAAAAACAAAAAAAAAGCTAAGCCGTTAGGGGGATATAGAAAGAGAGGAAAGGGATCGTGTTCCGAAGTGATAAGCGATAAGCGGAAGACAAATGTTGGTCAGAAGATTGGTGCGGGAGCAAAAAGGGATGAAGTGTGTGTGTGGTGCCGAATGCTTCTTGACCATTATCGCTGATCATCGCATATGGGGAATCGATTGGTTTTTGCTGATTACTACTACCGACTTGATGTGAGTGATTGGCCTTAACTCCCGGATGCACGCACTTGCTTGCGAACCGTTCTCCTATCAGCACAATTTGCACTCCGTCTGATCGTCCACATTGGTTCAAGGCCGGTTCTCTCACTCGATAACATAGCGGAACCCCCCCGCCATCGTCCCGATCCGTCTCGTCCCGTGAGGATACTGTCCCTTTACCCTGTTTTGCAACTATTTCACCGATACAAGATTGGTTAGACGGTTAATGGAAAGCAGCAAATGTTAAAGCAAGTACAGACAGTCAGACAGACGGGCAGATAAAAAAATGCGTTGCGTACGTGAGCTCTCATGTACGCGCGTCTTCAACGCGTCACGCATGACGCAGCGTTATTTTGTGTATCACCATTTACCATTGCCCCACCCGGAATCCGGTCACTTATGTGCCGCCAACCTTCACTTTGGTAGCGTTCTCCGAAATCCGGAATCATCCACGGGACGGCAAATTTACTGATAACGTTCAAATAACGCGCCTGTTGCGTTCACTCATTTATTTTCCTCCGGTTGCATGTGTTCACTACAAAAAGTAACTCTTTTTTTGGTTATTTTGCTCTTTTTTCTTGCTTAATTGTTGTATCCCTGTAATTAAAAATTTACTTAATTTTGGTGTCTTTTTTCTTCTATAAAGCAGCCTGCAGATTGGACACCGTACCGAATACCGCCCACCAGCATGGAAGCGACGGCCGCTGGTTATGCCGATTGTTTCGGCAACGGCGGACCGCATCTCGTTGGCATTGGCGGCAACAGCGGAGGCGGCAGTGTTGGTGGCGGACCCGGCACATCACATCCGGCGGGCGACGGCACTGGCAGCGGGCCGGGCACAACCAACGGCACAGCAACAACCATCCAGTGGGTGGGCAGTACTGCGGGCGGTGGCTCTGGAGGAGGCGCCGGTGCTGCTGCAACTGCCAAGGAGGATCTGGGCGATATGGCCTTCTACATGCCGAACTACTCGCGCGAAGTGCTCAAGATGATGTTTATGATGCGCTCGCACCACATGCTCACGGACGTGACGCTCGAGGTCGAGCAGGAAACGTTTCACGCACACAAGGTCGTGCTGTCCGCGGCCAGCCCATACTTTAAGGCAATGTTTACCGGCGGGCTGAAGGAGTGTGAGATGGCGCGGGTAAAGCTGCAGGGCGTCTGCCCAACGGCCATGACGCGCATCCTCTTCTTCATGTACACCGGGCAGATACGGGTGACGGAGCTGACTGTGTGCCAGCTGCTGCCGGCGGCCACCATGTTTCAGGTGCCGAATGTGATAGACGCGTGCTGTGACTTTCTCGAACGCCAGCTCGATCCGACGAACGCCATCGGGATCGCGAACTTTGCCGAGCAGCATGGCTGTGAGTCGCTGCGCCAAAAAGCGAACCAGTTCATCGAGCGTAACTTTACCCAAGTAAGAATACGTTCTTCTACTTCTGGGAGAGGATCGACGACCTTTGCCTAATCGATCTTGCTTGTTTCGTTTTGTGTAGATCTGCCGCGAGGAAGAATTTCTCCAACTGTCTGTGATGCAACTGATATGTCTGATCCGCAAGGATGAGCTGAACGTGCAGGGCGAACGGGACGTGTACGATGCTGTACTGAAATGGGTAAAGTACGACGAGGACAACCGGTACCCGAAGATGGAAAGCATCCTGTCGGCCGTGCGCTGCCAGCTACTAACGCCCAGCTTCCTCAAGGAGCAGATGAAGAACTGTGCGGTACTGCGACGAGCGCCCGGGTGTCGCGAGTATCTGGCCAAGATCTTTCACGACCTAACGCTGCACAAGCGACCGGCGGTACGGGAACGGAAGCCCAACACGACACGGATGATCTTTGTGGCGGGAGGATATTACAAACATTCGCTCGACATGCTCGAGGGCTACAATGTGGACGATAAGGTGTGGCTCACGTTGCCAAAGCTGACGGTGCCACGGTCCGGTCTTGGGGCTGCCTTTCTCAAGGGTACATTCTACGCGGTCGGTGGTAGGAACAATTCGCCCGGATCTTCTTATGATTCGGATTGGGTGGATCGGTACAATCCGGTCACGGAAAGATGGCGTCCGTGTTCACCGATGTCGGTGCCTCGCAATCGGGTGGGTGTGGCCGTAATGGACGAGTTACTGTACGCGGTTGGAGGTTCATCCGGATCGGATTATCACAATACAGTGGAATAGTATGTATCTTCGTTTTGTTTCTCTAGTACCTGAAGTAATTGTACTTTATCTCTCCTCAGTTACGATCCGGAAACAGACCGATGGACACTTGTGCAACCGATGCAATCGAAACGACTTGGAGTGGGTGTAGCAGTCGTCAATCGGTTGTTGTACGCCATTGGAGGTTTCGATGGGAAAACACGTTTGGCCTCGGTCGAATGTTACCATCCGGAGAACAACGCCTGGACACTGGTGCCTTCGATGCGGTACGGACGTAGTGGGGCCGGTGTAGCTGCGCTTCATCAGTACATTTACGTTGTCGGTGGGTTCGACGGGACAAGGCAGCTGGCGTCGGTCGAGCGGTATGATACAGAGCAGCAGTGCTGGGATATGGTCGCCCCGGTACGCATCGCTCGCAGTGCTCTCTCACTGACCGTGCTCGATGGAAGGCTGTACGCGATCGGTGGTTACGACGGACAGGACTTCCTCACCATCGTCGAGGTGTACGATCCGGTTCGGGACGTCTGGGACGAAGGTACACCGCTCACGTCCGGCCGGAGTGGTCATGCATCCGCCGTCATCTACACACCATCCTGCATCTCGAGCTACATGGAGGGTTTAAACCTGTGCACTGGAGAGGAGAAGCGCCGAGACTCGGGTGGTGGAGCAGGTCAGCCTCCGCCACCATCTTCGGGACAACCACCACCACCACCGCTTCCACCACCATCCTCGGGATCGGGACCGGGTTCCGTGTCCGGATCCTCCTCCACCGCACGCGCGACTGACAGTAGTGAAGCATCCGACAGTCGGATGGCGACGGGCGAAAGGGACGTCGCGGAGGAAGAAACCGATGGCGGTGGTGAACCGTTTGCCATGGAAACCGACTCTAGTCAAGAGGAATGTGATAAAGATGTCACTGTAAGCGAGGGTGACATTGTCCGTGTGCCTTTGGTGCGTGCTCCACCACCGGAAATGGCACACGTGCGGGAGAGTATGTCATCGTTAGCAATCATGGAACATCCAATACGCACCGAGGTTCTACCGCCTTCTCTTCGTCTCACACGGCGCATACTTTCCTGCCGCAGGACAAAGCGATGTCCCGGCAAGGAACGCAATAGTGCTGCTTCATCACCTTCACGCTGTGCGAAACGTTCGTCCTCATCGACGGCCCGATACACACTGACACTAGCACCCGTGCCATCCACTCGAAAATCGTTCGGCTCATGCTCGGATACTACTGGCGGAGGTGGTGGTGGTGGATGTAAGAGTAAACGAAAAGCCCCTATTACAGGTGGCGGTAGCACAAGCGATGATCATTGCCCGTTGGTACGTCTAAAAAAGCGCATTACCTGTTTCGTGTCCGCGATTGTATCACCTACCTCCTGCTCGGTCGCTTTACCACCTGCCACTGGTGCAGCTTCGTTAGGGGAAGATGCCAACATCTCTGGAACTGCGACCGATGGCATAGTGCCGACAGTACCCGCGATCGTTTTATCCACGGCGGATGATTTGAATGCCGTAACGGATGACACCTCAGTGTCATTGAATCCCGCCGGTTGTAATTCTTCCTCTGCATCGCCACCAAGCGTGCAGCATCAACAGCTCCGATCACCGAACGCAAAGTTATGACACATGTAAATGTTTAGGAGAAAAGTATTCCAACGACGGAGGAGACACTAGACACCAAATACCAGGAAGACGTGAAAAACTGTTAGCTGTCGATCTAGAATGAATCTGAGTACCAAACCTCAACATTGTTGGAGGCGTGTAATGATGAAGCGAGCTTAGCTTCGCTTCTAGCTCCTCTTCTTCCGGCATGTGTGAAGACATTCCTTTCTGAAGCAAGATCACCGCGATCGAGATATGTGCCAAGATATGGGACAAGCCAGGGTTGTCGTATCTAGAGAGTCATAGACTCTGGGACTTGTTAGGGTTATTGGAATTTGTATGTTCTACTTAGTGAAGAAAACTATTCTTTTTACGTAACGACAAACCACGCACACATTAGCAGAGGGAAACCAAAAAAAAAACCTCCCTACGGGATGCAGCCATCGCAGCGCGTTAGGAGTTTAGTTTTTCAAATGTTTTTTTTTATCGTTTGGCAGTTCCTTTCCGGTTTGTCTTATACCATGTATAAGACCGGTACAATGGAAACCATTATTTCGGATGACTGTGTGCAAACATCCAAACTTACGTGATCGTGTGCTCTCGTCTGTCTGTGGCCGTGTGTATGGCTAAACATACACACAAACACACACACGCGTTTCGGGAATGTAGCTTTTCCACCGCCACTCGGTGTAGCATGGAGCGATTATGCTAGAGTTTTTAATTTTATTACTATTTTTTAAATAAACATAAAGCCCAACTGTAACGCGATCGATTGATCAGTCCCACGCTGTTAACGGTGAAATTATGATGACTACATAGCCTGGATATAACGCGTCAGGTAGGTGGTCTTTAAAGCTTCCTTTGTTTTCTGGGCCGTGGTGGATTCCATGATACGGGTGTCGTATCCGTAATCGAAATTATGTTTAACCCAGCCATCTCAAGCCCTTTGATAGCAGACTGAGGAAAGCAGAAAACCATCCGAACGGGTCATTTAACGCAAGGCATCCCTATTTGCCAGAACCAAAAATTGAAGAAGCAGAAATTACTTACCATTCGTCCCGGTCCGAGCCCGCGTACCGTCACACGAACCGTTTTGTAACCGCGTTCGATCGCCCTCGTGCTTATGCTGATTGCAGTGGCCTGTGCCGCAATGTTTGTGCCCTTGCGCGTATTTTTGAAGCCCTCAATACCGCACGATCGGATGAATTGCGGCACACCCTTGGCATCCGTAATCGAGATGATGGTGTTGTTCGGGGACACTCGAATGTGGCAGATCGGTATCTCGTTAAATGGCACCCCGTTGAACAGTGCTGTTGGTGTGTTGGCATCGGGAAATATGCTAGTCTTTCTGCAAATTCACAACATACGTATAAGCGTCCTGTTCAATCGCTCAAATTGGCCGGTAGAACTTACTTGTCGATCATGGAATCAATATCAATCGAACGTTCACCGATGGTTCCTTCGTCTTTGCTGGGCAACGAAGCAAGCATTGCCTTGCGGTCTTCCACCTTGCAAAGAGCAGCTGTCTGGTGAAAAGATTTCACGTTACCGAACACCGTCCGGCGCATCACCCGGGAAAATACGTGGAGCTGGTTCAAGAGGGACATTTTTGCGGAGTTTGCGAAACACACACACGTGGTGGATTTGTTTTGTCTTCCCCACAATTGTTTTGCAACACCGGCCACAATTCCAACTGTTCGGCACTATGGGGTTCCTTGTTTTGTAAGCACATGCAGTGTAGTAGTGTTAGTGCTGAAGTGACGTTTACGGTTTTGAAATTCGAACTGTCAAAGGATGTTCGAAAATGATTCGAAATTTACATTTTCAAACTGAACTGCAACGGTTTTTTAGTACCGCAAGCTATTTGAAACAAATAAATGCATTCGCTACAATGTTGGTCACAAGGAGGGACTAATACATTTCGGATGCAAACTGCATATGATACTGTAACAGAACAACATCGCATATTTTACCATCGATTTACGATAATAATTTTAATAAATCGAACATAAAAGAACTTGCTGAAGATAATAAAGGATAAAAAAGGAAATTTTTAGACTAGCTAAGTTTTATAATAAATAAGATATCTCTCTGCACCCTTACCCCGTGCCTGTGTGTCCCATTTCTACAGGCAGTTTCACTTTTTACTTTCGTAGCGCAAATGTTTAATCTAGTTCGTTCCTAAGCCATGTTCCGCCTGCCATCAAATATGAACGACGAACCGAAGAGAGACAGAAGAGAGAGCGCGACGAAGGAGATACAATACAAGGGACAATGCGGGTGGAACGAGCAGAACATACAAAGCTAAAAACGCGACGAATCAACCACCCTGCTGGCGGATGTTAACGCATCCACGTGGTGTTGCAGCCGCATCGGAGCTGCTCGGTAAGTCACTGTGTGCCCACGGGGCGCATTAGGGAAAGGAGAAAACGAACTGTTTTTAAAATTGTAAAATCATAAACCTTAAGCCGATTGTACGCGAATGTGTGTTATCGCGCTGCCGTATGCATTGTTGCGAGTTTTCATAAAGAGAGAAGTGTCAAACATACGTCCGCGATCCTCGTCGGCACTTAATATAACAGGCGATTACGTAGCAGCACACTTTCCTCACGCAGCGTTGCGTTTACCATCAGCTGTGATCCATCGCTGACACTCTGTTGTCTTGCTAACGCCAATCGCAAAATAAGTTCAATCGACGTACGATTTGTTTAAATAATCCGATACAATGCCTGCCTCTATAACTGCGCATTCTAGTGCTCTGCCTATCTCTCGCTGTCCTATCTATAAACAATTCTTCTCTCAATTCGAGAACTAAGTTCGATCGATTCGCACCCGACCCAAAGTGATGCATTTCGTAATTATGGATTAGGGAACACTTCCAATGCCCATCACATCATCATCATCACCGGGAGAGGAAAACCAGGGTAGTCATTGCAATAATAGGTAAGAATAACGATAATGCCCTCCTCCAGAAGGTGGAGCGCGTAAACGAGGAAAAAGAAACTTAAACATATAGTTTGAAATTAAATGTAAAATCCCTTAAACATGGTTATTTCATTCGATCGAACAACACGATTTTGGGACCAACCGGGTCACAACGTTCGATACAAAATTTCCTGTATGAGCAATCTTTTAATTTGCGTCTCTGGCAGAAGCGGCCATACTTGTTGCTAGATGGCGCTGTCCGCTCGTTGTTAGTGCTCGATTTGCTTCCATTTTATTCCTAGCACCTTCATCTTTACATCCTTTCTTTTCGTCGTTTCAAATCCCTTCATTTTTTAAATTGCTACAGATTTCGACAGCGAATTCTTCCCATCTTCTTCCTCTGGACTGGTTTCCGGTTTGGGAGAAGCCACTGTCCGCTGTTCAAAAGTACACTCCTCACTTACCCCATCGGAACCGAGCGCCATTGCTTTCGATTCCTGGGCAATTGGTTGCTTTTGTATCTTACTAACGCTACACTCCGTTACCTCGGTAATAGTTGCCGCTTCAGCTGCTGACGTACGCTGACAACTACTGCTAACTACTAAGATATCGTCACTTTTTTCCATTGGATCAGTTTGTCGCTTGGCCAACGTTGAAGCGTTTGCTGATGCCGTACCCTGCTCTGGCTTGGTTGGTGGTGGGCCCTTCGTGATTGGATTCCGTTCATTCGCTGCATCGAGCGACCGTTGGACATTGGACTCGTTCGTATTATCCCCTTCATCATCATCCAAACACTCAAATATTAGTTCAATATGGCTCTCAATGTCTTTAACTAAATTACGTAGATACTGCTCTTGTTGCTTTTGTTGCTGCTGCTGCTGGTTCTGTTCGCCACTGGTACTACCAGTTTCCATTAACGTTGGACCAATCGTATCACTTTCACTCGAAGGTTGTACACTGACCTTCTCAACACTACGCTCTTTATCGGTGCTTTCTGAAGCTTCCGAAGCTGGTAACGTGCTTGTACTCGTGGAGGCCGTTGGTTGGTGGTTTCGAGCCTCTGAACTCTCCGAGCTAGCACTGTCGGTGGATGTAGGCGGTTTTATCACACTGCCAGCAGCACCCAAGGAAGCACCTGGTTTGTTTTGTACGGTGATCTCGATAGATGGAGGTACACTTTCCTTAAGCCGTGTCGATTTGGCCATCGTTCCTTCGGGGATGGTGGTTGCGGTGGCTGCTGATGTCGGTTGTGCACACTCCGCTGGTTGAGTAGCCGCACCCGAAGTCTCACCGGAAGCAGATGATCGAACGACCGGATGAATCGTTATGTGTGGCACAGTCACTTTTCGTTTTTTCGTAGGTATTTCTTCTGGAAATAAAAACAAAACATTCCAAAGTATCTGCTTCTGCTTTCTCTTGATGTATAACTATCTTTTTTTCTACACTTACCATCACTGTAGATTTCATCCTTAAACTTTGTTAGTACCGCATGCAGGGAATTCTGCAGTGCACTCTTCACCGTGCTCGGAATTCCCGTACGTTGACCTATAATTCGTATCGCCTGCAAATCGCCACATATGTCCTCCAGATTATTCTTGTCCGGCAATAGCTGACAGATGGATTCCAGCAACCGTGGCACGGCAAGACGAGATTTTATCTAAAATTAATACAATAAAATTAACAAATCGTTTGCAACGGGCCCAGAAAAAGCTGCTGTGACATTACCTTTGGATAATAGATTTCGATAAAATTCGCTATTATAGGATCGTTAAGCGACAGTCTTTCGTCTCTCAGTACGTTGTCGATGTAATCGATTAGTAGTGGATTTTGTATGAGCATTTCAGCGTATCTGTAAACGGACCATAAATTAGTACGGGAACTACCGCGATTCTTCAACCTCGTCCGACTTACCGGTGTGTTGTTTTGTTGTTGTAAATTCCGACCCAAAACTTTGCGAAGATGTTAAAGTGTAGCACTATCGCTTCGATTCCGGTCAGCAGTGAGAGGTGCACTAATGGTTCGCTAAAGTGGTTCGATGTTACCGCCACGCGGAACATGATGTCCAGAAATTCGTGATACGGTCGATAAAACAGCTCGAGCGCAAGATCGAAATCTTTGTCCAAACCCTGAAATGAGCATATAACGTGAGCTTCTCGCAGGGTTCCAGAGCATCCCGTTCGTACCTTTTCACATATCTGTGCCTGTGGAATGTTCATCTGGATCATTGCTTTCGGTGGACGGGGTGTATTTTTTGACACCGGTGGCCAGGTCGCCTTCATCCCCCGACGGGGAAAGTATGAACCCAGTGGCCCGATGGATGATGAAGCAGCGGCTGCCGAAGCGGCTGCGTTGGAAGTCGCTGGTGCGGTGCTGCTCGTGCTGTTCGCCTGCTGAATTAGATGATGTACGTGTGGTGCGTGACAGCTCGTCAGCAGTGGTACCAGCACGGTCGTGATTATGTCCGGTGGTGCACATTTGACCAACTCCTTCAGTACCTCCAGCGCTAGGTTACGCATCTCCGGCGGGTTGAATGTATTTAGCAGCGTGGCCAATCGGCGAACGGCGTCCTGCAGACCCTTCATCAACGCTGGCTGCGGACGTTTCTTCTGCTCACGACTACTGGCGCGCAGGGTATTAATTAGCAAAATAACCTCCGTCAGCAACTCCTGCAGATCTCCAAACACATGGCAAGCGGTCGCTTCGTGGTACATCGAGTGCAGTGTATGCAGTGCATCGAAGCAAAGCGTTATGCCACCGTTCAGTACCACGTACAATCGGTCGTCGTCGTTATCGACGAGAATCCGTAGAGCCGCTATCAGTGTGCCCCAGGAAACCCTTGCATCAAGCCCGTTCAGATAGGCCGTTAGCGTTGTTCGGCGGAAGATCGTCACATCACGCTGTTCGGCCTCACTTGCATCGGGGTGGCGTTGGGCGAAGAGCGTCATCAAGCGAAAAAGTTCCTCGACGGCCGACGGATATTGGGTTGGATGGGGCGTAATGTTTTTAAATGCCCACTGCAAATTCTGATGCGCTGCTAGCTGACGGGTAAGCAGACGGCTTTGTTGGCAGCACATTCGTAACAAACCATAGTACACTGGCAACATTGCACGGTTGTACGTCACTATTTCCGTATCGTCATGGTCAGCTCTGAGAATAAACGAAATACATAATTATAAAAAAACATTAAAATAAATTTCCATTACAGCAATATTAAAAAAAAAACACTTACAAAATGTAGTTAAATGCAATGTTCCTAGTTATGTCTGGACAGTTTGCCACAAGGCTTGCATTTTCGGGACAGTCCAATGTGGCCTGATACCAAAACGCTAGCAATGCCTGTTTGTTGTGATGTGCCGGTACGGCCGGTTCTGACAATCTCGGGTGAAAGAGATCCCACAAAGACCTCAAGTGCGGTCCAACCTGCGGAAAATATGCAAACCATTAGTTTCTTCATGCTATTCCGGCACATCCCCATTATTTACCATCAGTTTCTCCGTCTTCGAGACCAGACAGTATGTTAGCAGATTAAAATACGCGGTAAACTTGCTCGTGCCATGCAGGTTAATGTCCGTGTAATTTCTTGCGGAACGCAGTAGCAGCAGGAGCAGATTCAGGATGGTGTGCAGGATAAGCTGCGCTTCGCAGGAAATTTCCCGATGCTGAAACACGTGCATCGACAATTTATGGTGCGATGTAGCCCGATAGTTGTTCCGGAAGCTTTGCGAAGGCACTAAAGACACCAACAGATAAGCGGCAGCATTGCGGACTCGTGCATTTCCGTGCGCCAACAGAAACCGTTCCACCCAGCTGTCGGCCGACTGTAGAATCCAACTGTGGACGATCTTGTTACGCGGTGCCTGTACCGCCAACCAGTCCAGAGCGGACTGCGGACAGTACTCGGCAGCATCCCACACGCGCTGGAGCACGAGCTGCGAGAAGCACGGAAGACCTGACGGCCCTCCGGAAGATTCCGTGAGCAAGGTGATTAGCTTGAAGAACGGTCCACACAGTTCCGTGTGCTTGGTGACGGCGGTAAAGAGCATCGCTATGATTTGGCTAGCAAGCCGCTCGTCGCATCGACACAATGCGTGGATTAGATGGCGTGTCTGCTGCGGGTTTATGTTGTCCTTAATCTGTTGGTACAAAAACGGAAAACCTTTACCACCCGCGATCGCATTGTAGTCGCGCGCGGACAAATGCAATCGCAAATCAGGCCCTCTGGATCGTTCCACCAGTGAGGCTACCAGTGCGATCATCTTATCCAACGACGCTGGTCGCGATTTATCAACAGTTAACGCCTCATCCGACGAATTTTCCTCAATGTCCGAGTTCGCATCGATCTGCAAGTAGTTACAATCACATTTTACTCAAACCATCCTCTTGATGAGCTGCCCGGAAGTTGTCACTTACACATTCCTGTCCCTTGTGGCCAAGGTAAAAATCGGCAACACTTCGTATCACGTTAATGCGCAGCAAAAACAGTGCTTCCTCTTCACCCATGCGTGAAAATTCGTACAGCAAACCAAAGAACTCGGACAAGTGTCGCGAATGTGCTTTCGCACCATGCTCCATCAGCATAATGAGTGATTTAATGAATCGCGTCACGCAAGATACGTTTCCGATGATTTCATTCCCGTCAATGTCGGTCTCTGCCTTTAGATACAAGCTACAATGACTTTGTCTGTGAAAAAAGTGCAAAAGGTGAATCAATTCTAGGGCATGATATATCTTCTCTGAAAAGCCGATATACCTTAAACGCTGAATAACGTGTATCACCAGTCGTTGAAACATTTGACGAACCATTTGATTCGGACACTGTATTAGAACTTGAACGGGCCACCAAGGTTCCGCGGACATATGGCTGAGAAACCATTCGCAAGCTTCCTGGCTGGCATTGAACTGTTTCGTCAACAGTTCTACCCACAATACCATCGTTGGCTGGTGAATTAAATTAAAAAAAGGGAAAGAAAAGCGGATTTTTAACAACTATTAACGGGTTTTCGGAATTTGCTTACCTTTTCCTTTGCGTGTATAAATGTCTCGATAAAAAATGATACCGACAGTTGCGCTGCAATGCTCGTTATGTCCGGTAGCGCCAGTAAACTTTGGGGTATGTGACCACAAATTTGCCACATAAAACTGCAATGGAAGAGTGAAGGGATTAAAATTGCTTTTAAATGAGTTTTTTCCCCTGATTTTACACTTACTTAAAGTACGTGTGCTCGAAGATGTTTCGATCTTGCAGGAAATGTCTATTGTCCTGCCATATCCATTCTTCTAGCTCCTTTGACAAAGGTCTACGTCGGAGTCGTTTATTCGATTGGTTGATGCGATTCACCATTACCAACCCTGAACCACTGGTGCTACCACTGCCCGAGCTGCTCGAACAACCGGGCGAACTTGAAGATTGCAACACGGCGTGTGACGTAACAGCACTAAAGGAAGATCCCGGCCCGCCCGGCGTGGGTCCTACGACGGCAGCCATGGGCAGCGCTATGTTACCACCGACAGTCGCCGTTAGCGCGGAAAGGGATGATATTGACGAGTAGGACGATGGTGATGGTTCCGAAACGACCCCATGCAACATGGCCGACGGTGACGTTGCGGATGATGACGAACCCTGAAAACCCATGACCGATGGTGGTGTCGGTCCGGGACCACTTAACGCTCCCATACACGACGACACGACAGAACCGGAAGCGACGGATGGAGAACCAGCGAGGGGTGCAATCAGCGGGTGCAACGGTGCGGACACGGGAACCGACGGTACACTAATGGTTGGTGCAATAGCTGCTGTGGCCGGTCCGGCCGACGTGATGGATGCCGTCGATGCGGTAGATACTGGCGAGAGCGAAGCGGTGCTGGCAAGCGATGCTATCGTTGGTGCAGGACTGTCGGCTCTGGTGGATGCCACTTCCACGTCCTGCTGCTGTGATGATGTCGTTGATGGTATTCTAGCAGTGCTAGCAAGCTTAGTATCTATATCACATTTACTTAGGTTATTACTTTCTTTAGCTACTTCACTAAGTTGTTGGATGAATTGTTCAGTCTCTTGATCACGTTCATTACTCGCTGGCTTTTGACCTACGGCAACATCAAACGAAGCCGGCTGACGCTCCTTCAGTGGATCGACATTTGAGCCGAACTGTTCCCGCGTTGCTGCGGCTTTATTTGCGTCCTGTTTTTCTTGCACTGTTGCAGCACTGCTGTTGATATTCGCTGCAACTTTAGCAGTTGACTGTTGTTGGGGGGACGAGCCCGAAAATGACGCTTGCGACAAAGAAAACGAGTTTGAAGTAAAAGCAGTCACCCCGGCTTGCCCGGCTGTACTTCCAGCTTTTCTGTTCGTCAATTTCCCAACGTCGGACATTGTTACGGTCTCTTTTGGTGGGGAAAGTGTGGGCTCTGCAAGCTGCTTACTACAAACCTGTCTCTCCGGCAGGGTGGTGGATTTGATCGGATTTTTTGATGGTGATCTTACAGCGCTTTTCGCCGCAGCGCTAGCGAAAGATCTCTTTTCGCTATCAACATTGTTGTTGGACACATCAGCAGGTCGTTTTTCTACAGCACACGATGACGACGTTGATGCTTGCTGTTGATCGACTTGGTCACGTTGCACATTTTTGCCCTTGTTGGAACGCCATTCGTAGAACAGCATGTACGCGGAGTTAGTTTTTTCGAAACTAAAATCCAAATATTTTTCCGCTACCGAGTCGTACGTTTTACTCTACAAGAGGAACAAAATAGTACAATGTTATACCCCGAAGAAGCAAATATCGTTGGAACTTACCGTCATTTCTCCCCCAAAACATTCGGCTGCAATTTGTGATGGATCGAACAATTTCACCTCGGCATCGTTGAACAGAAACCAGCGTTCCTGATGATTCGGATCACCATCTTCGTTGCGCTCCTTTATGAAGCTGTAGTAATGGCCTCCGTCAGCATTTCCCGTGTGCACTGTTACGCCCACTAGATCGTATTCGTAGTTCTCGTTGAAATCCTCCGATTCTTCCTCATCCATGGTTTGCTGTTGCCGCTGCAAGTCTCCATTGCTACTGTCGCTAAGATTACCGTTCGCTGTATCGGTCTTCCTTTCGAGTTTGTTTTTCTCATCGGAACCACTAGCACTCATCTCGACATCTTCATTCTCCAGCTTATCCATCGTTTTTGTAGCTCCGTTCGTTTTGTTACCGTTGCTGGTAGCGTTACAATCACTGCTCGTACTCATAATACCGGTACTGCTGCTATTGCTAGAGTTGCTGCTAGCACTGCTGCTACTGTTATCGTCATTCGATCCAGACGCACCAGCAGGAGCTGCTTCTCCCGTTGCAGAAGATTCGCTGACATTTCGGGAGTGTGAACGACGCATTTGCGATTTTCGCTTCTCCTCCTGGTAATGGTGTGGCATCAACGTTTTCTCCACGTATCCCGACATGTCCAGACGCATCGGGAACGAAAAGTGAGTGTTCACCTTCTCCTTCAGCATCGTAACCATGTTGAATGTGTAGCGCATTGTGTTGAAACACAGTATCTGTGGCAGCTTCTTAAAGCAGGCACGTTTCTCCGCCCGCACCTTCTTGCCGCACTGTGAGCAAGTGTACATATTGTCACCCTCTAGCGTATCCTTCACAGTAACTTCGTCTAGCGATTCGTGTAAATTGCGCATATCTGCCACTTGGCAACGGACGGTATAAAATTCCTCCAGCGTTCTACTCACATGTCCACAATCCTAAAAAAAGACGGTAAAAAATACACAATGAGATAACATTGCACAACGAAGATGCGCTGGAATTACCGATACAAATTCAGTTTGACCGTTGGCAACATTTGTGTTCGCAAATCCAACCAACGTCAAACTATTGTTTGGCTCGGCAATTCCGTAGCCACCAATAAACCGCCAAAACAGGGTGTACATATTTAGCAGTAAACGGGTGTATGGGACGTTTAAAAACTCACTAAGGACACAACATTATTGCTGATGACACCGCAAAAGATGCGTTTGACAAGATTCTTCAGATCCGGTGTCATCTCCTCCAGCTTCGATACGAGATCGATGAAGAATTCGGCCATATCCTTCTGCTCGCCCGTATTTAGTGGCTGATGATCCATCTGATACACGCGGCAAAACGATCGCGGACAGTACGCCTTCCGTTCTGACTCCATCAGATAGGCAAACATGCGCTGCAGCTCATACAGTGTCGCTTTGTGCTTTTGTGGTGCGTCGGTTGAGATGGACAGTATAGCATCACGTGTTTGCGGTGTCATGAAGAGATGTTGTATGCACGAAGCCATGTAGCAGGTTGCGCCAAGATTCGTCAAACCGACATAGCCACACTCGGAGCGTCCCTCGTCCTGTGGCCAATAATCCCACGGATACGGTGAATGTGGACCGGCCCGATGTTGCTGCATCAACTTTCCGTGCAGCAGGAGATAGTTCTTCGGTGCGTTACGGCACATCTCAACCAGCAAATCGTACGCCGCTGCCCGTGCCGCATGACTCTTACACTTTGGCTTTTCACGATCTTCCGGGGACGGCAGCTCGAACAGACAGCAAAACACACTGACCATGAACTCCTGGCCAGTTGCACTGTACTTGAACACTGGGTCGAACTTTAGCAAATTTGCCATTAAATTCAGCAGCCCAAACAAACCATCGTCCGGGCTACCGTGTCGACTTTCCAGATAATCTCGCTCAAGAATGCTCCGCGCCACCTGCTGACACATTGCATCCAGTCCAATGGCATCCCGTGACTGTAGTTCGTCGCTCGTAGAGCTACCAGAGTTTCCTCGCAATAGCTCCGGCGAGAGAGCATCCACCAGCCGACACAATAGCCAGAAATAATCTCTACAAGCCGGCCCGTACGGTTCCTTGCCTTCATCGCCCGCCGACAGCAACGTACCGTAGATACCTCCGCCACCAGCAGCAACGTTCAATGCCTGTGGTTTCATATTTTCTGCCAACGGTAAAAGTGCCACCAGCTTAGAAAGCAGCGGCGCCATCAATTCGTAGTACTTTTGCGCATTGCCCAAACAAAGCCGGTACAGTGCTGCACATGCCTCCCGCCGGACGGCTGGTTCCGGATCATCCAGTATCAAACGCTGCAGCCAGTGAGAGTTTGCCTCAATTGTCCACAGCAATCGACGCACTTCCTTGCAGGAGTGTGCATAACACACGAGCAAATTCATTGCGTAATGTATAACCTGCGGACGACCAAACATACCCGTTTTGAACAGGTTCGGGTTGACCGGGAGCGATTCCTCGTTCAAGATGGACGCGATTCGCTCGAGCGTTGGACGTGGTTCGAATAATGCCATCGTGTCGCGATTCAGGGGCGGAATCAAAATTGCATTCCCTTCCGCCTCGGTTGTTTTAAGTTCGTCCATTCCCAGAAGACACATGATGCGCAGCAACGAAGCCAAACAGTCGTGTCGCCATTCGTTCAGTTCACTCTCGTCCGAACCGTCGGTGGATTTTTGTAGCACACCGGAAAGAAAAATGCGATACAAATGTGTTAAGCCTCCACATCGCATAAATTCATCGCTCCACTCGACCACACGCGATGTGCTGGCACCCGGTTCATTAGGATCACTAGTCGAATCGGGCCTGTTTTCTTGTTTCTTAAGTTCTTGAACTGCATCCTGCTGAATGTTTCCCATGTCGGAACCTTCCTGCCCACATTCGACCGATTGTTGTGAGTCACTTGTTTGCTGATCTTCCGGTTTAGTTGAACACGAACCACCATCGGCGTCTGGTTTGTTTTCCTTGTTCTCCAGACTCGCATCCGGTCGATCCCTTGCCATTATTACCGAACGATCGTCTTCACTACACAGGGGTGTCGGTTTTACCACACCAGGTCCCGGTGAGTTCGGGGCAAAATCTAACCGTTTGCCTTTCGGAGACGATCGGTTATTGTTGCCAGCAACGGTTGTGTCTTGTACCACCACCGTCCCTTGCCTCGGACTGGTTTGTTGTTGCAGTTTCAAAGATTTCGAAGAAGATATTTTCAGCTTTAGCTGGTTTTTCACCGACAGCGTCTTGGAGCTTGTCCCGGCAACACCCATAGCACCACGATTACTACCACTCTCGGCAAACGGAATCTGTTTCAAGTGCATTGGTCCAGCCACAGTGCCACAGCAGTTGCCCACAAACTTTGATTTACACAGACTTTCCACTATGTGCAAGGCGTACATAAACTTTTGCAGATTGTAGGGATCAAGAATTTCTTCCAACGTGTAGCAACCTCCCAGCAGTGGGTCAGTATCTTTTGTCAAACCATCCGTAACTTCCACATCGGCGCACTTCTCGTCCGTGGTCTGACAGTTTGCGGTAGTAGCGCACTTAAACGAGAGGTTTTTCAGAGTACTGAAAAAGGAAGGACACGTCGGAAGCATCGCCAGAATGTCCCATACACGGCGCGAGAGCAGCTGGGCTTTGGTGTTGGGCTGGCAGCGTTCCCCGGTGATGCTGATTTTCATATCACCCAGTGTTTGCATCAGACGGAACAGCTGCTCAAAGTACGGTGCTTTCAAGAGTAACAAAGTCGGTAGACAATCCTTCGATGGTGGAGGTTGCATCGATGGGTTTTCATTCTGTTCGCGCCTCCGGCCACTCCGACCTCCGAGAGATACATACACCATTTGATTATCTTTGAAGCCTACGTCGGCTAAGCTGCGTTCATCGTACTCGGACGTTATTTCCTGACCTTGGGTGATAATTCTCAACGGTCCATCGTTCAGCAGCAATCCAAGAACCGGGGCGGGACTTCCCGAGCTATTTTGTTCTCCTCCGCTGCCAGTACTACTCGGCTGAACCGTTTTCGCTTGTTGTGGTGCTCCCTGATATTTTTCCCACCATTTCGCTATTTCCGCCTTCAAATCTGCTACAAGATCACTCGCGTGCATGTTGAGAAACGATTTATCTGGTACGCCGGCGGGTTGTAGTACGATTCTTAATGGCGGTCCAGGACCTTCCGTACGCAAAGCGCTATACGCTCCGATATCTTTGCCTTCTAGAGCCCAACGACGCAGGTGGTACGCGTATCGCCGCCGGAATGTATCGAGATGGGTATTGAGCAGCATCAAGGCGCGCTGCACACACAGCAGCGCATACTCTGTCGCCGGTCCGTTGTTGTCCGAATGTTGATTCAGCTCTTCTACAGCTTGCGACAGATGGTTCATACACTGGGCCACAAACTGATGCTCATACTTCAGCTGCTTCTCCATGTAGTACGTGTTAATATACTGAATGGCCGACAGCGACACATCGGTGTTAGTGGCTCGCAGTGCTATCTTCCACAAATGCTCCATGCCAACGTTGTCCATCTCATGATCGCGTTCATTACCCTCGATCGGTTGTCCGAACAACTCTTCCCGGCCAAGGGTGAACAGTTGTTGAAACAAACCCAACGCAACCATAGATATGCCTTCCGGTTTCAGCTCTGATAGGCGCTTCATATACAGATGCTGGATAGCATTCAATCCAAGGGCATGGGTTTCGTGGGTTCTACCCTTCACTTGCGCCTGTAGCCACGAAAACAAACAATCACTGCACTCTGGATCGTTGGCCAGACAGCTCCATAGGCTATCCACTTGGTTCAGCGTCAACCGGAAGCTACGCGGTGACCCTACGTCACTAAAGACGGACGTCAGAAACTGCAAACGCACTTGGATTTGGATAACATGCGAGTAAAGTGGTCCGCTCTGGCTCGTGCCATCCGTTTGCATATGAGCAGTGTTCACACTGTTCCGGTAAGTTGCAGAGTAATGTTTCAAATTGTTGAAAAAGTGAAACATCATTCGATGCTGCCGTTCCGACCACTGGACAACCTGATGTGTAGTCACATCACGGAATTGCTGAAACGATGCAAACAACTTTGGCAGCAATTTCAGGCTCGTCACCACGCTACGGTTCTCTGCCAAATTTTGCAGACACCCTTCGATAAACCGCGTGCGAATGTGCTTATCAGTGTGGAAGCAAAGCAAGGTGCCGAGAACTTTTTCCGCTTCCAGTGCAATCGATTCACCCAGTTGACCCTGTGTCACATTGTAGCGAGAGTTGTGAGAAAAAAACAATATTAATAATAGTATATTATGGGACATCGTTGCGCATCGTCGCACTACTTACAATCTTATCGTCCTGAAGCAGATCCCACAGTAAGGTGTTGCCCGGCTGGCACACGTCGGGAAACCGGTAGGGATTACCTATCGTCATTGTGCCGACGGGCCCGGCAGAAGCTGCAGCAGCGGCCGTAGCTTGCAGAATATCTTTCGTTTTCGTAGATCCTCCTTTGACCATCTTTATCGCACCATTATTTGCAGCCATTCGATGCATTCCGGGCGATGCATGTTGATGGGGTGAATGTTTCATCAATCCCATTCCACCAGCACCTGGACGCAACGGGGATGGTCCTGCTACGGTTCCAATGGACCGAGGCCGCGAGATGGGAAATCCTTGATGCAGCGATTCGGCCCGCGCCGCTAGCTGCGCCAGTTCCTCTTCGCACGGCGAATCCTCATCGTCAAAGTCAGCCATATTCTTTTCCGATTTGTTGCTCATAGGCGACGAGCAGCTACCGTCGTGATCGGCTGCATCCGCTGCGTTCAGGAAATTGATTAAACGACCCTCACCCATTGCGCCCATAAAGCTGGAAACATCATCATTCAGTGCAGCGACACCAGCAGCACCCAGAAGACTGTTGCCTGCACGACCGATCATCTGATCCCGCTCATTCATGCCAACGATTCCAGGCCCCAGCGGACTACCATGATGATGATGATGGTGGTGGTGATGATGATGATGATGCCGCTGCCGTTGCTGCTGTTGAATGTGCCGCAATACCGACGTCTGCAGATTGTTATCGCTACAATCGCTATCGGGAAGCATCGCCGCCAACAGATCGCTGTCCTCCACGTCGGATAAACTTTCTTGCAGCTCCTGCAACTCTTTGCGTGTAAGCCCACTTATTTTGCGTCGTTTTTTGCGCAACTTTTTGCGTATTAAAAAAGCTTCATCGACATCGATACATTCGTCACTGCTTGTAGCATCCTCGTTGAAGGCAGTGATCGAACGGGTCATTAGCGGGATTCTTCTGTAAAATGTGATAATAAACCATATTATTTGATCCCGCTGCGCCATTGTATAATAGCGATATGGAGTAATCGAAAGAACTTACATTTTCTCTTTTATCCTTTGATGCACATCGTAAATATCTGGTTCCACTTTGATACTGTCTGTAATTTGTAATGGAACTTGATAAATTTAACGCGCTAAACAATGTTTTCACTTGAAACAATACTCACCATCCGTAGTTTCATCACAACAAATTTTATGGCGTGCCTGCTTGCACGGAGGAGCTCCATTGTCTGATTCCGTCTCACGATCTGGACCCATGCGCAGGATTGGACCGGGTGGTTTATGGATACCGGCTACGACCACCGGTGGCACCGATGGTACATCCGGGTCGGAACTATCATCCTCCGGATGCTCATCCTCACTATTAGTACCATCCACACTGACGCTGTTCTCTGAGCTGGACGGAAGCTCGTTATAATCTCCTCGTCCCGTCGCAATATCGTTCACTGCTGCACCGGCCGTTTTACTCATATCGATAAGCGTTTGTCGTGAACAGTCGCGCATCCATATTAGCTTAGTAAGTGCGGATGCAATGTAGATACTCTGCTCGGTATGCTCCTTGAGATCCAACCGGCACAGCAGTGAGTACAGATGGGTGGCTGGTTTGGGTGCGAGGTTCTTGACCAATGAAGGCAAAATATCGTATATCGTTTTGGAACAGTGTTTTAACTGAGCCGCTTGCCACATCAGCGTAATGTGCTCCTCAGTGATCTGATTTTCAACCGCCAGGAAATTAAGCACAATATGTGACTGCTTGATAACCTCCACGTGAAGGTTCGGTCCGAAGAGGTGCGAGATAATTTGGTTCTCGGATAACCAATTGGCCAGCTTTAGCCCTACCGCCTCAACTTCGGAAACCGTTTCCGAGGTACAAATATCGTTGAACATGTTGATGTGTGCATTGATCTGCGCCATTCCCGCCAACCGCATCGTCAGCGTGGAGGAAGTGAAATACTTAAAAGCCAGTGCCAATCCTTCCGTATCGAATGTAATCTGCGAATCAAATGGGTCCTTGATGGCGGTCCACATAAAATCGGCCATCGATTTCGTAGCCGGCGATCGAAGATCCTGATCGGACAAACGACACATGTACTGCAGCACCTTGACGCGTAAGGGAATGAACAGCTGCACGGTTGAACGGTAGTTAATCCACAGCTTAATGTTGGAACTCGTCGCGGTGATGGCATGGGCCGTCGAGACGGGCAAACCGGGCTGGTCGAAGCAATGCATCATCGCGTCAAAACCGGCGTAATTACAAAACAGCGTCACATTTCGCAGCAGGAAGATTGATATTTCGCTCTCGTGCAAATCACAGAACACGCTCAACGATTGCACTTCCTGCGGTGAAATCTCTTCCAGACGGGTGTGCACACTATGCTTGTAGGCCACGTACAGTGGGAAATTGAGCAGAAACATCTTCGACACCAGTATCAGTAGCTTTTCGACATCCAGCAATGTCCAGGCTTCGTCCATCGATGGTTGATTGCTTGCCACTGTCAACTGCTGCTTGTCTACGTTTTTGCCATTTTCAGCGTCTGAAAGTTTCGTGGAAGTCTCAAGAACAAATTCGCCATCTCTTGAAGGGAGTTCGGGTTTTCCACAGTCAGAGCTGACGGTTGGTGGCATGTTTGAGTGTTCCTTCTTATCGCTCGCCGCCTTATCGTTGGCATCTTGCATATCCTCGATTCTATCTGTCGATGGGGTGGCATTTTTCTCACATGCTGCCGTCTCCGCCGCACTCGGACCGGCGCCTGCACTCGACGAAGCCTGCAGCAAATTCTGTGCCAATAGCTTCCGGATGTTCTTCAGCTGGTATACGGTGAAGCATATTATACCCTGCACGACCAAGTTGAACCGATCGAAGTTTTTTATTTCCCGGTAGCAGCACATGCACTGCCTGTTCGGCCACGTTTGGATGTAGTTAAGGACGACTTCCACCTCGCGCTTCTGCAGGAACACCGGTTGATCGGTGTCATTGCTGCCATTTAATCTGGACTCATCTAGAAGCGAAAGAAAGCATAGCAAAACATGTGAAACAATATTCTGTAAATGCATTTCGTAAAACATTGTTGTTTGGGGCACGGTAATGGTGTTGGCCACCAACACCGACAACGGAACCAAGCTGTCAACGAAGTGTGTCGAGCCAGCGAGTGGACGGCGTGCAATACTTACACGAAACAAGAAGATTCAGAAAACCGGAGCAAACATCGCACATTTTTGCTGCTTCTTGTTTTCTCCGCACGGAGGCTTGTTTCTAACGTGTTCTGTTTCTCCCACGATGGCCACCATCCGAAAGTGCTTTTGCTCGGGTTTATTCGCCACAAATCACCTCAATTGCAAAGTAATATGAAATATTTTTTCACTCTAAACGAACTCGTTCGGCAGGAGTTCTTTCACCACTTTCTTTCTTCCTATTTGCTGCTGTCATTTGCTGTCAAACTCTTGTTTCTTCTATAGCCGTTGTCTTCGTCGCCACCGCTTTGTACCGCTTGCTGCTGCTGCTGCTGCTGCTCCTGCTGCTGTTTCTGCTTTCGTCCGTACCTTCTTCTTGACGACGACGACGGGAATCTGTGTGTTGCAGGTTCCACAAATCTTGCAAACAGAAGATACTTTCGCAAAGTCTACATCAATTGATTCTCCATGCACTGGCACCGATACCAATCCGAAAGAAAGTAGAATAAAGCTTTCATTCAAAATCGCACCGGAAAAAACATTTCTCACTCCACTTGCATGCCTGGCGGTGGCAAGACATTTTCATGCGAACCTTTTTTTACAGTCTTATTCCGCTGATAGAACTGAGATCTTCTACGTTCTTCGTGTTAGTTTCGTGTTCATGGTGTAGTCTCTTTCTTTGGTGTTTCGCTATCCTTGTTTCACCACCTAACAGGATAACGGGAACTTCTTGATGTTTGTGGTACTGTTTTCTTCTTGCCATATTGTATATCGGTCACTGTCAGCAAAATGTCAAAGCAGCTACAACTTTGGACGTTGCAGAATTTCAAATTAACTTTTATTTCGCTTTGTTAATTTCACACAATAGATCGTAATTACTAGACTTTCCATATTGCTAACACATTCTACGCTCTTCTGTAATCAAATGGAAAAAGCAATTTTCAGAATCTCATGTAATTTGCATGCTAAAACAAAATATCAAACAATGAAATACAAGTTGTAGCCTTCTGCGTACAATCTGCGCCACAGTGTTGTGTTGATGCTTGCCAAAGGGACGTTCGGCTGACAGTGGAGGAAAAAAAAACAATTCAAACACTTGTACACTTTGTGTAAATTCGATTTCTCTCAATTTTCACAATTGTTTTGCGTAAAATTTAAGGTGTGTTTAGTATTTTCTGTGCTGCTGTTTTACTGTGAACCACAATTGTACCATGCACACGTTATCAAATATGTAAAATCAAGGAACGAAGCAAATAGCCGGTCTAGAAAAAAGCACTTCCGAAGAAAACTCATAAACAATGGAAGCAATTTGCATGTTATCACTTGCCCCTTGCTTTGTTTCAGGAATAAAAAATTAGAACCGGCTCCATTTGGTGTTGCAGATAGCGCGACTCACTGGCGAACAATCATTAAAGCTATTGAATGATAAGAGTTGGTTCACATTTTACATTCATTCCCTGTTTGTTTCAGCAGCTACTCGATACCGGTGTTAACTGGCAACGGTGAGGTTGTTGATGACGTGCCAGCATGGTTCGGATACGAAGAAAATTCGCCTTTATTCTGTGTGGCGTTACTGTGTTCCTTTTCCTTATACTTTACGTTGTGCTTAATTACTCGGTTGCTGAGCGGACTGTAAGTATGCGCTTGAATGATGAGTTTTTTGTTCTTAAGATTATTTCCTTCGTCATTTCAGCGCGTTCAAGACATAACGTACCTTGAAAGTAAAATCAAACAATTGGAGAATGGGTTGAACAAACACCACCAGGAATTTGGCGATATTCGCAAGCAAATAGACACGATTCGTGGCGCGGTAGACGGCGGAGATGAAGCGTACGCCGACAGCAAAGTACTTGATAAGGTGCCACAGCTGGGCGACCGGGAGATGATGAAGGAATCGGTCATAAATGCAAACGGCGGTGGTGCCGGAACCTGTGCACTACGGACGGACATTATACCCCAGCCGGACGTGCAAATGCTGAACCTGTACGAGCAGGTATCGTTTGAAAACATTGATGGTGGTGCATGGAAGCAAGGATGGCCGATAAAGTATCATGCCAGTGAGTGGAACAGCCACCATAAGCTACACGTGTTTGTGGTTCCACACAGCCATAACGATCCCGGTTGGATACAAACGTTCGATGAGTACTACGAGCGATCGACTAAAAACATTTTCGCAAACATGCTAAGACACTTGGACGAAAACGCAAATTTGCGGTTCATTTGGGCAGAAATAAGCTACTTTGCGCAATGGTATGATAAACTGGCAGCTGAACAGAAGGACACAGTGAAGCGATTGGTTAAGAACCACCAGCTGGAGTTCGTTACGGGTGGATGGGTGATGTCGGACGAAGCAAACTCGCATTGGTACTCGATGTTGCTGCAGCTTACCGAAGGCCAAACTTGGCTGAAAACTCGCCTCAACGTAACACCGGTGTCGAGCTGGTCGATCGATCCGTTCGGACAGTCGGCCACCATGCCGTACATTTTGAAACATTCCGGGTTCGAGAATCTGCTCATCCAACGCACGCACTACATCGTGAAGAAGAATCTGGCACTCAAGAAGCACCTCGAGTTCCGTTGGCGACAGCTTTGGGATACACGGGGGGATACGGATCTTTTCACGCACATGATGCCATTTTATTCGTACGATGTACCGCACACGTGTGGTCCCGATCCGAAGATTTGCTGCCAGTTTGATTTCAAACGTTTACCAAGCATGGGTCTTAGCTGCCCTTGGAACGTACCTCCCCGACCGATCAACGATCAGAATGTTGCCGAACGGGCAGAATTGATAGTCGACCAGTGGCGCAAAAAGTCCGTGCTGTACCGAACGCGAAATGTGCTCATTCCGCTCGGTGACGATTTCCGATACACCACCAGCAGTGAATGGGAAGCTCAACGGGTCAACTTCGAGCAGCTGTTTAACTACATCAATAATGAGCCGTCGTTGAATGTGGAGGCAAAGTTTGCTACACTGCAGGACTATTTTGATGCGGTTCGTGCCACCAGTGCCACCAGTGGTTCGAATGGTATGGAACAGTTTCCATCGCTGACAGGCGATTTCTTCACCTATGCCGATGTGAATCAGGATTATTGGAGCGGATACTTTACGTCGCGTCCGTATCACAAACGACAAGATCGGATTCTGATGCACTACATACGATCAGCTGAGATGTTGCATGCTTGGAATGTGTGGGAACCGGCAAGCGAGTGGAAACCGCTAGCGGACCGGTTGGAATATGCAAGAAGGCAGCTATCGCTGTTTCAGCATCACGATGGTATTACCGGCACAGCAAAGGATCACGTTATGGAGGACTATGCGCAGCGCATGTCACGTGCTATCGAAGATTGTAAATTCGTCATGCAGCAGGCGGTGTATCGGATGCTCACGAAACCATCGGTATATCATCCAGATCCGGCATTCAATTATCTTTCGATTGATGATTCACGCACAGTCAATGGATCGGACAGTGTACGACCGACAATAATACTGGGAGAAGAGCTGCCAAGCAAACAGGTGGTTCTGCATAACTCTCTGCCACATACGCGCTCGGAAGTGGTCGAGTTTTACGTGGCCAGTCCGTTCGTGACGGTACTGGATGCAAGCGGAGGTACGGTGCCAAGTCAGATCGCTCCCGTTTGGTCATGGCACACGCGTCCGGACGGTATCAGTCAACCGCAACCATCGAACACAAAATACAGGTTATTGTTCCGTGCAAATGTTCCACCATTGGGATTGAGTGTGTACACGATTAATTCTAAAAATAGTGCAGAAGAATCGCTGTAAGTATTTTACCTCAAATTCTTGATTTTCACTTGCTAAGGTGTACCTTGGAATGCATTTTCTTTCAGTGGCGTCACGTATTCGAAGGCGATCATACTGTCAAAGTCTCCGTTTACGGTCAACCTGGCTGCTGGGTATCCGGAGGACATTGACCACGCTTCACCCACGGAATTGTCTTTACGATTTGAGGAAGGCGGATCAACCAGTGCTGCCTTTACATCGAAGGGATTACTGAAATCGCTCACAGTTGAAAACAATCAGGCGACGGTACCGGTGCACTTGGAATTCTACCGCTACGGAATGCAACTCAGCTCGGGCAAAAGTGGTGCATATCTTTTCCATCCGGCTGGTAATGCTACCCTGCTTACGTACGAACAACCGATCGTGCTGGTCATGAAGGGTCCCCTAGAGACGAGCATTACTGCTGGTTTACCGTTTGCCGTACATCAAACGATCCTGCGAGATGATAGTGTGGAAATCCGTAACTTGGTTGATATTGGCCACCGGGACAATACGGAAATAGTGATGCGGTTGCAGACAAACATCAACAGCGGTGCTACTTTTTACACCGATCTGAACGGTATGCAGATCATCAAACGTAAACGCTTCCAGAAGCTTCCGATACAGGCAAACTATTATCCTGTTCCGTCGACCATGTTCATCGAGGATGATTACTATCGTTTGACGCTGCTCGGTGGACAGCCTCTCGGCGGTTCATCATTGAGTTCTGGAGAAATGGAAATCATGCAAGATCGTCGCCTTACCCGCGATGACGATCGTGGGTTGGGTCAGGGCGTACAGGATAACATGCCAGTGTTGCATCTTTTCCGGTTGGTGCTTGAGTCGCGAGAATCGTGCACCAAACCGGATCCCGATTATCCGACCGGTTTTCTAACGCTTCCGGCCCATTCGCAGCTTCAGAGTTTGCTGCACCCTCTAGATAAGCTTATCTACAACGAAAACTATTGGACAGGATTACAAAAGGACGGTTTCGGATCGCGTCACGAACCTTTGGAACGAGGGCTCGAAGTCGTAGCTATTCGTGAGCTGCCACACGTACATTTTGGTCGAACAACAGGAGTTTCGCCTGTTGGGTTGATTATTCATCGGACCAACTTCGAAGACTGTGGATCAGAAGCAAACATGGAAGGAATGGTAAGGATGACGGTTAATGTCCAATTTATTGCATATGTTTTATTTTCTTTTTCCTTTTTTCAGTTGAACATCAAGAAACTTCTGACGCTGGACGATGGGCACGATATTTATTCTTCTCGCTTGACGCTACTGAAGCCCTTGGAAATGGTTCAGTCGGACGATATAAGCCTCTGTCCGATGGATGCCAAAGCGTACATCGTGAAACGGTAAACTGCTGGTCAGGAGAGTAAAAAAGAAAGGGAAATGACGGGAGCATAAGTCAGGGACAGAGGATGGAAGCTGCAAGTATATAACCTTTTCGGGTTATTCTGGTTTTTGCGGAAGTACCGCTTATCCTTATTGTGCAATAGCAACGATCATCAACCGATCACGCATGGCTAATGAAGAATCTACGTCCTCAAAGAAATCCGTGACCAGTTTCTTTATGGATTACGGTTGTTTATTCCTTCCCGATTCCCTTTTTCGAAAAACCGCACACGTACAAGGCGATATTTTTGTGAAAGAATATCGCACATTTCCTTATTTATGTAGGTTTTTTCCAATTATAGATGTTAAATGAATGATCGTATGCACGATCAGCAAGTGTAAAGAAACACACTTGCTCCGAAGTGTTTAAGTTTTCGGTTGCTTCGTAACTATGGTTACGAATTTTAAGTGTGTGTGTGTGATATATCATAGATAATGTTTATCGGGTGTACGAAAGCATAAGTATGATGGGCCACGTATGTCCGTTGTTTGCACTATATGTCGCGGCTTTATCCAGGCGGTGTTCCGAACTTAACAATCAGTACGAATCACATTCATCGGGATTTGTTTGAACGAAGTACTATGTATACACAAACTATGCACTGTAGATAATTAAATAAAGCTGAATCCTACCATTGTACTTTAACTGTGGTATATACTTATATCCCCATTACCCATGTTTTGGGAATAGTTGACCTTGAGCGCAGTAAGTAACTTAGAAGACGTTGACACTCACTAGGTTCTTTTTCTATTTCCTGACGGAATGACAGAAACTATCTCAAAGAAGAATTCTTCACTTGAAGCATTCAGTTTAAAGTGTGTGTATCATAATGACCGACGCTAATTTTCGCATCATTCAAGTACTTATCACCCTCACTTTTAATAGGTATAGGGTTCCACACTGGTGGATCGTTAGCATTTATTCTTTCTATTTGTAATTGAGACTGTGTAATTTGTGTCCAGCTTCTAAAAAACTTCCAACATGAAAGAGAAGCGCGCGAAAAATGTTCGCTTTCATAAGCTTTGTAATAATTGCAAACCTCACGCGCTAGATTGATTGATGGACACGCGGACGTTGCAAGCTATTTTCTTGACGTGCCATGCAGTAAATAAGTAATGCTTTTTGAATGATATTTCACCCGATGGCTGAACATGGCCTGTATAAAAGTTGACGCTTCCTGTTTACGTCCTCGCAGTGCATTTTAAAAAATGATAGTGGAAAGGAAGAAAAAGTACGTATTTTTCGTACTATTACTGCTACGTGCGACGGTAGTGTGTGGTGGTAAGTTAGGTGGCCAACGACCCTTAGACATAAGTAGCATTTGTACATTTGAATCGCTTTCAGGGCGTAGAAACCTTATTGCTTTAAATGAACGATCCAATCAGTCCGGCATGATAAGAGGTATTTCAGAGATGGTAAACCTGCTGGCGCCGAAATCATTAGTGATTCTGGTACAAAACGAAACCAAAATCGATCGTCTGGACAAGCTGACCGTAATGATCCACCATCATAATATACCCACTTGTGTGTACTACGATCTGGAGCAGTATTTCAGTTTGATTGAGGACAATTTGGAAAAATCCCTGGAAATTACCTCACTCATATTCTGCCATCCGGAAGACATGCTGCAGGACATCACCGATAGACGCTTGGCGCACCGGCTTAGTTTGTTCATATTTTATTGGGGTGCTTCGCAGCTGCCGACCACATTGAACCATAACCTGTTAAAGGAACCATTCCGGGTGGCCATTATTACTAACCCCAGGCGCAATATCTTTCGAGTATTCTACAACCAAGCCAAACCAAACAATCGTGGAGACATGCTAAGCGTTAACTGGTTCGATGGCAATGATATGACGTTCAAACGGGTGCCACTGCTTCCGTCACCGACGGAGGTCTACAAGAACTTTGAAGGACGCGTTTTTAGTATTCCGGTTATACATGTAAGCTGTTTTATGTTAAAAGTAGTGACCTAATGTAATGTATAGTTCAGTTTGGTTTAATTGCCTGTATCCTTTATCTAGAAACCTCCGTGGCATTTCATAGTTTATGGCAACGTGAGCTCCAATGTAGCGGAAATGGTGAACGGTACCAACAGTGAGGACACTGTGGGCTTCGAAATGGAACTGGAAAAGAATGTTACAGTGGAAAGCGACGATACTTATTTCACGGTGAAGGGTGGACGCGATCACAATCTGATGCAACTGATAGCGGAGCGAATGAACTTCAGCTTTCAGTACGTGGAACCACCGGAAAAGATTCAAGGGATAGCTCTCGGGTCGGAAGGCAACGCTAGTTTTTCGGGTGCCCTAGGTATGCTACAGCGTAGGGAAGTGGAACTTTATCTTGGAGACGTGGCAGTCACCTGGGAAAGGATGAAGGCGGTCGAGTTTTCCTTCTTTACGCTGGCCGATTCGGCTGCCTTTGTAACACACGCACCTCGGAAGTTGAACGAAGCTTTAGCACTAGTGCGCCCTTTTCAGATTACCGTATGGCCACCGGTGATCATAACTATTTTGATATCTGGTCCCATATTATACATAATTATTTCTACACCCTATCGATGGAGGTACGGCTACAATCGTGGTAATTCCCGACACCGGCATCGCCATAAAAGGTTCCGACATCGTAAACCAGCCTTTTATAACATACGCTACATTGAAGAGATGAGCTACACACGTGTCACTGCTAGGCGAACTTACAGGACCAACGAAAGTCAGGATTATCCTAGCTTGGACCGTTGCATATGGTATACGATCAATGTGTACTTAAGGCAATGTAAGAATCTTTTTGCAACATGACAAATCCTTGGATTAATCGTTAAATTTTTATGGCGTTATAATTTCAGCGGCCAACATTCCATTTGATGGTCATCTTGCGAGGTTCTTCTCCATCTTGCTTTGGCTGTGCGCTACCTATGTACTCGGAGACGTCTATTCCGCTCAGTTAACGTCCCAGCTGGCACGCCCAGCACGAGAAAGTCCTATCAATACATTAGGCCGGCTAGAAAACCGCATGACACGTGATGGATATGAGTTGCTGGTCGAACGCCAGAGTGCTTTCCATACTGCCCTAGTAAATTCTACCGGTGTATTGCAACGGCTCTACCGACTGACACGACAACGATCGGTGAACGATTCTTTCCTGGTCAAATCGGTTGAGGAAGGTATTCGGGTGCTACAGAGTGATCCAAAGTACGCAGTCTTTGGAGGGCGAGAAACGTTATATTTTAACACCAAACGGTACGGTGCCAATCGGTTTCAGTTGAGTGAGAAGCTGTACACTCGCTATTCTGCCGTGGCCGTGCAGATCGGGTGTCCCTTTCTGGACAGCTTGAACGAGGTGTATGTGTGTTCTTGAAGCAAAAAAATCGGAGATTTATGAAATAGCGTCTAATTTAATGTTTTTTTCTATGTTCTATTTCCAGCATTATGCGACTGTTCGAGGCAGGCATTGTCGAAAAAATAACGATTGCGGAATACGAGCAGATGTTCGGACGTCACAAGGGAAGCATTTCGCACTCGGAAGAAACGGTGCGCTCTACAAAATCTACCAACTCCGAGTGTGACACAGACGGTACCGGCAACAAACGAAAGACGGATTCGAACGATAAATTGCAGCCCATGAATTTACGAATGCTGCAAGGCGCATTCCTGGTGCTGGCATGCGGTCACATCCTTGGTGGTAAGCTCAAAACCATACAACAGTTGTAGAGCTTTTTTAAGACGGACTTTTTGGTGCACGGGTTTTGCAGGAGTGTGTCTTTTCGTGGAAAGGCATGTTAAATTGATCAACAAATGTGGAGAAACAATTGGTTGCATCGGGAGTAAAATGAAGTGTATGTTTGGTCAACTTTGTCCACAATGGAGGTGATTCCCATGAAAAAATCCCCATTGATGGGCAATTATTTACCCAGCGATGGAACAATTTCCTGAAATTTTCCAGTTTCAATTTGCAATATTTTTAGCCTTGTAGAGCTCTGTTAATCAGTATCAGAATCTCTGTGCTAATAGTTACAACTTCGTTACAACGGAAAAAATACTAGAAGTTCAAAAAATCACAATCGCGTTTGGATGAGATGCAGACGATAGCTTTGACAGCAGACGATAGCCGGTGACGTTTCTCCGGTTGTGTTTGTTTTGTAAACAAATCGGACACCGACTATCGGTATTTAATTCGATCCCAGCTTCGATCACAAACAAGAAACAGCCGATGGATCCGGACAAATTAAAAGATATAGTTTTAAACGCAAAGCGACCGTACGTGCTGAACAATATAACACCCGAATGGCGCTGCTTTCAACAAACATTCGACGAGTGGTGTGAAACATTCGAAGAGGTTCACCAAGATTCCGTACCATTCGATGGATGTTCGGTGATGAGCGGCTGCAATCCACAATGGGAACGACAACGAACGAAAAGTGAAATGAGAATGCGTGATATTTGCATTAAAGATACTCACAATAAACGATGGAATTCGTTCAGCTATCGTAACATCGCACTGCTGCCAGAACCGTGCCGAAGGGGAATCAATTTTGCTTACTTCGGCTTCCCGGAGGTTGAGGAAGATATTACGTTTTGGATTGGATCAGCACAGGCTCACACTCCTTGCCACTACGACACGTATGGATGCAACATCGTGGTGCAGGTTTTTGGGCGCAAATCTTGGACACTGTTGCCTCCGGAGGCAAAGTTAACTCCAGTGAGGGTTCCATTTGAAGAATCGAGTGTTTATTGCCAGGAGAATTTTTACAGTCCTGCATCTTACGGCCAGTTTACGAAGGTTGAGAATGATGTGTATCATGTTGTGCTGGAACCCGGAATGGCCCTCATTGTACCTCCCAAATGGTGGCACTATGTGGAAACATTGGAACCGGCTCTTAATTTCAACACGTGGCTTAGTTTGGTACGCATTGAAATTGTAGATAGATGATCGAATTCATAATTGCATTACGTTCAACCTGCAGGAAACGGACGTCGATTCTCTTATCTCGGAATGCATAACCAAGCTGTTGCTTCAAGATTTATGTGATGGAGTCGCTACGAACATGAAACATCATATTATAAATCCAAATGAGGTACATAGTTGATCACAATGTTGGTCCTGTTAAATCAATAACAAATTAATTTTTTGTTTCCTCGACAGGACCTATTGACAACAGCAAACAGCATCGGCAAATCCTATGATATTTTAAATTATCTGCTCGATCAAAAACGAAACAACAAACAGCAATGTACAAGCCCAAGGCGTTATGCGTGCGATTACCTGTCCAAGGAAGCATTTAGTAGATTAATAGACGAATGTAAATCATTCATTAAGCCGGTTGAAAAGCTGCAGCAAAGTGATTTTTTTAACATTATAATTAGTAATCATTCTCGATATGATTCATCCCATAACGATGGGAATTACGCAGGATTAAGCGCTGTGGAAATCGAGCAAGTGGTTCGATTTGCAAAATTGGTAAACACATGTTGTAAACCGGATGTAGTGAAATTAATAGAAACTGCCTTGTTGGATGAATATAGAAGATGATCTACTGACCGTTAGTACAATATTGGTCGATCCATCTTCTTTTTATGCCGAAATTTTCTAAAGATTTACCATGCTCTATTGTTTTTTATCGGAGTTCTTATACTTTCTTTAATATAATGTAGAATAGACAATAGAATTTTAGCATTTAATTTTGAAATGAAAGAACAATTATGCTGTGCATGTTCCACCAGGGAATAGCAACCAGCACAACCTGTACTGAATGTTTCTACTATTGACTCCAGCTTACGATTCGATTACGGTTTGCTGGTAGCGATGATAGCGTAGCATTGCAATTTCCGATTGTTATAAAATGTACAATTATGGAAAAAAAAAAATCAAAATGTTTCTCCTTTCGAAATGTTCAGCAAAGTTTGAATTAAAATATTTCCTGCTACCGAATCACCCTGTTTTGTTGTGACGTTTATCTATTGTGACATTTTGCAATAGATGTCAACAGTGCAAAGAAAGAATCGAAACAATTTAGATGTTTTTATGTTTTTCATCGTGAACTAGAAAAACATCAGTGCAGAGGAAATGTATAAATCTGTTTTAGTCTGAAACGGAATCAGAACAAGCGCGAACAGTATCGGCGACGGAGCCGTTGTGTGGTGCGAACGATTAATTGGGTGGGTGGTGGCACACTGAACGAACGCGAAGTGGGTGTGTGTAGATCCACTTTGGGGATTTTGCCAATGGTAATTTCATGGTCATTTGTTTGCATTCCGTCACCTGATAGGAAAGCAATTGAGCTGAGCTATCTAGTTCTCGCACAGGAATAACTGAGCCAACGGTGACAAGGTTGTGAGAGAAACGGTAATTTCCTGGTTGTGTCACTTGGAGCGTTTTGATTGCAAAAGCACCAGCAAGCTAGCACTAGGCTACAATCGTTCGGTCAATTAGATATCCAGAACTTAATCGGGATAGCAACCACTCCCTCCGGAAAGGCGATGAACTACGACGTACTGTTAAATCGGACTGGATTCAACAAGCTGTCGATAACACCGCAGCACTTCCGCAGCGTTTCCGAAGGTGATTCCCGTCAGCGCGACCTGCCTCAGGTTGCGGATCGAAACAGTGATGGAACGAAAACGCCTGGAAGGAAAATTTCACTGCCACCACATGCACACCGTCACGAAACGGTTTCTGCCTCGTGCAGTCCAATGCGTGGTGGGCCTTCTGCAAATCAATCCGCTGGCGGTCCGGGGGAAGAGTTCAAGGGTAAGGTAGAGTCAAAGCTGTTAACCATGTGGAACAACATGAAGTTTGGATGGAGCTACAAAATGAAGACAAATTTCTCCAAAGAGCAACCCTTGTGGTTGCTGGGTCGATGCTACCATCAAAAAGTAACGCCCGGGCCTTCCATGGAGAGCTCGGTAGAGCTCGGCACGGCCGGACCTGACGGTCAGCTGACGCTAGTGCAGAACGTTTACTTGGTCGAAGGGTCCAACTCGCCACCGGAGGAAACGGGAACCGACGCCATTGAAGATAGTAGCCCGGAAGCGATAATCGAAGAGGAAGGAATTGAAGCGTTCCGTAGGGATTTCATTTCGCGCATTTGGATGACGTACCGGCGGGAGTTTCAAACGATGGACGATTCAAATTATACGTCCGACTGTGGCTGGGGTTGCATGATACGAAGTGGGCAGATGTTGCTTGCGCAAGGTTTGGTAGCACATTTTCTTGGGCGCAGCTGGCGTTGGGATGTTTCGATGTTTACGGCGTACGAAGAGAGTATACACAGGAAAGTGATCCGTTGGTTCGGAGACACCTTTTCGAAGACCAGTCCCTTCTCGATACACACACTGGTGGCTTTAGGGAAGGAATCGGGCAAAAAGCCCGGCGATTGGTACGGTCCGGGAGCGGTAGCGCACTTACTGCGACAGGCGGTACGTCTGGCTGCACAGGAAATTACCGATTTGGATGGAGTAAACGTTTACGTTGCCCAGGATTGTGCTGGTGAGTGGGACATGGTTCGATGAAATTGTGATCAATCACTAATTACAATCCTTTTTTTCATTTAGTTTACATACAAGACATTCTTGACGAGTGCACTGTGTCAGCACCACCACCTGGTGCGCCATGGCAGCAAAAGTGTATGGTCGGAAATAGTGGCTCCTCAGCAAAAACGGCCAATGTGGAAAAAAGCGGCACTTCTCCTTGTGCAGATGGTGATGATGAAGGGCAATCAACACACTGGAAGTCATTAATTTTGCTTGTACCACTTCGGCTTGGTACCGATAAGCTAAATCCCATTTATAACGAATGCCTTAAGGCGATGCTGAGCTTGGACTACTGTATCGGCATTATAGGCGGACGACCGAAACACTCGCTATACTTTATTGGATACCAAGGTACGAAATAATTAATTACTCTAAGGACAAAAATAACTTAATTACACCTTGCAATGTTTTCTTTTACAGAGGACAAATTAATACATCTGGACCCACACTACTGCCAAGATATGGTTGACGTGAATCAGGAAAACTTTCCAGTTGCCTCGTTTCATTGTAAATCTCCTCGTAAGATGAAGCTTAGTAAAATGGATCCAAGCTGCTGTATTGGTTTTTACTGTGAAACCAAGAGGGACTTTTATAAGTTTATCGACAGCGTAAAACCGGTAAGTATTGTGGGGATTTAAATTTATTTCAGACGATGTTGTTTATTGGTACTTATTGTTTGTTCTACCTTTCCCAGTTTTTAATACCCGTTCACCAGAACAATCAAGAAACAGGATTTACAAACTCTTCCGGATCGTCGACTAGCTCCGTTAGCTATCCGATGTTTGTGTTTTGTCGTGGGAAAAGCAGCGAGCAACGTGCTGATTTGCCGGGTCAACAGCCTCACTATCCTCATCCGACGGCTTATCGATCACCTCCGACGGCTATACCTCAGCAGATGGCCGCGAGCAATGATGAGGACGATGACGAGGAGGAAGATGAGGCGATAGAGTTCGTCATTCTATAACAACACGGTTGGACGAAAGGTACTCATTCGATTCATATAGCTCGATATGATTAGCCAACCACTGGTGGATCCTTGTTAGTAACAGCATCAACAACCACCCTGCCTGTTCTATATAGCAACATTCCACCCAGGTGATCAAATGCGTATCATTTGAATTTGGTACCACAAGAGCAGCAGTAGCACACAGGCACGAAACATAAGGTTTCAGTACTTGGAAGGAAAGGGAAGAGCAAATAATGGATTACCGTAGAAAAATGTACTTATAATGTGATTGTATCGCTTAAGATGAATGGAATCGTGAAAATTGCGCCGTTATTTAACGAGGACTATCTTACGCCTAACCTACAGCGAGGTACACTGCTTACATGTTGCAAAGAAGTAAACATATATCTGTACCATAGGTATGTTTAGTTTTGGATGATTTTATTTATTACAAAAAGGGTTTTCTCCGCGCTTAGTTACTTTACCCTTGATTAAAGTTTAGAGCAATGCGTTTCGATAATATTTTATGTTCGTACTTACCACCGTTTGAAAGCGCATGAACATATGCATACCTAAATATTGTACCGTGTAGGCTTAGAAGATTTCGTATAAAAGTAAATATAAAAATTAATTGTACGGCGGAAAATGTGTGTCTCTTCAAATTTCTAGGTTTAAATTTCAAAATTGAGCGAATGTGTTGAAAATGTCTACCACGCTACTAATCGAAGCACGATGGACAATCGCTTACGCCATCTAGTGGAAATAAAATAAACTTTTCTGCTGTCAAACAGCGGGAACGAAATTGTTTGAGCGCCGTTTGTTTTGGTACGGTGTTTAGGTACGGACGCGTTTTAAAACTTTTCCCATTCTGCCGGCCGGTTCGTTGTGATTTGAGTGAAATATTGCTTGCCTGGTCAGTTTAAATGATGGCACCACAAGATGAAAATCAATCCCAGGATAAACCCGTCCTGAAGGGAGCGATTACGATTTCGCAAATCAACTCAGACGAAATAACTTTCGTAAGTACATGCCAAACCATGATGCTGGTGATTCCCGAAACATGCAATATTCATCTTGTTTCCGTCCTTCTCCCTTTAATTAGCTTGCTAACCGATTTTGGGCGCCCGATACAGCCAACGCACACGAAGCGTATAATCCCCAGATCATAGAAGATATCTATCGAAAAGAAATATGCGATACGCGTCATTCGTTGCGCCGGATCATGATGCTGGAGTTCAGCCAGTACCTGGAAAACTATCTGTGGCCCAACTTTGACGGGCAACGCGCGAGTCGTGCCCACCTCATGTCGGTAGTGGCTATGGTGAACGAGAAGTTCCGTGAAAAGGTGGAAGTGTGGAAAGTGTTCGAAAACAATGGTGAGCTGTTTGTGAAATTTTTCCAGCGCGTGCTGGAAGCGTGCATCGAAGAGTGTCCCGTGACACCGGCGACGATGCGTGAACAGACGGCGTTGCTAGTGTTTTTGAACCATTGTTTTAACAGCATGGAGGTTGAAATATGTCGCAATCAGGCGAAGCGGCTCGTCTCGTTGGCCATGTGGGCCTGTCTGCAGCCAAAGCGTCGCGAACAGGAGCTGAACCAAATACCGGAATGGCGCAAATTTTGGAAAAAGCTCCTGAAACGGGATAAACCGGAGCTGGGCGAAAAGCTCCACTGGGAGCGTCATTTTTTGCAGAATTTAATGATCAAATTCATACGCATCCTTGAAACCATTCCGGCAGATGGGCCGGTTTGTGAGGAAACGGTACGATACTGTGAAAGATTCGTAGAGTTTCTGATCGATTTGGAAGCGTTGTTACCGACGAGAAGATTCTTCAATACCGTCATGGACGACTGTCACGTTGTCGTGCGTTGCTCCTTATCATCGTTGGTTCGTCGCGAAGAAGGAAATCTGTTTGCTCAGGTGAGTGTATTCGTTATTCTTTATTTCTCTACTGCGTTCGTTGGAAGGCGGTTAAATAAGCAATAATATCAAAGAATTTGTTTATGCAATGTAATGAGGAGGAGAACATAAACCTTCCCTTACGATTCTGTGCTCCAGTGTGTACAAAATTTGTATGCGTTGTTGATTTTATTTCTTCAACGAGGAGTTATGGGTTGTTTGTATAGGCGGAAAAACCAACGTTTCTTCAACATATGATGCTACTGGGGGAAAAGTTTAAAAAGGAACGTTTTACGTAATTCAGTTTGACGAATGATAAGCATTGTCATTTCTCTCCTTCCGTCTGCAGCACATGTAAACGCCGGTCATAAATAAGATAAAATTGATAGAATCAAGAAAAAAATAATAATTTCTTTGGATAGGCATATCATCACTTATTCAAATGTCGTTTGAGGCCTATTCCACTAGTATGCAGTTAATCGTTAATTTATCAAATTATTGTTACTTATTGTACAATACGGTTTATTTGTTAAAACCACCTATACGTTTCGGTTGCATGCACTTAGTTAAACTTATACGTACTGTTTCTGCCAAAAAAGCGGTAAGACACTGTCGGTCGTGTTGAAGTACAACTGTGCACCATTTCAATTTTAAAATAATCTTACAATTAAAGGATCTTTTTTACAATTATTTTGTTTTCACCTTATCTACACGGAACAGGTGCAAGAGCGTATCGGAAGCTTATGTACATCTGAACTGATGTTTTCCCACGAGCGCTCGAATCTCGTCTGATCGTGCTGAAAGCTGCAGCAGCAGATGTGTTTCTATTCTTTTGTTACACTTTATGACTAATATAGCAGTGTGCCTTATCTCATTGCTCGTATAAACTATGACTATATTTGCTGCCTACTCTTAGTTGTTGAAGACTGGAATTTGGAAGCCTGGAAGCATATTCGGCCTGAGATTCTGTTTGTTTTTTGTTGTTGTTCGTCTGGCTCAATAAAGTCTTTTCGTACGTTATACTTTAGTGTACGAATACATTTTACCTAGAGAAGCCGGTGGACGGTGCAATTGATGCAATCAATAGGACAACCGGATGAGAGCCCTTTTGTGTGCATATAATATCAAATAATGTTGTTCCGATTCTGAGGATCAAGCTATCATCTGCAGCTAACGTATATGTTGACACACATTACGGATCGAGAAGCGCATGATGAAAAGAGTGAAATAAAGAGAGTCCATGTTGAACTATCATCGAAGAAAGTCTAACTAACAGTATAGTTTGGGATGAAATCGAATAGCACAACGTCTTTTTATGTGGACCAGGACGATCACATATTAGTAATCACCACCGTTCATGTAAGTCATCTCGTCGCCCCACTCGGTCGTTTGGGGTGCTTGATCGCGAAAGCAAGACTTCACTAGGAATGTTACATGCTTTTGGCGCAGCACGCAGATATAGAGGATGCAGGGAGCCTGCAACGCATTGGCAATGATGTGCATGTAGAGCAACCCGTCAAAATGCAACCACGAGAGAATGAGAAACAGCCAAGCGACACTCATTGTGACAAAGATAAGGGTGAACATAACGAAGCTACAGCGTAGCTTATGATGGATCCGTCCGTACGTATGCATCCGATTGATGAAACGCAACGTAGTGACAACGAAGAAGATGTTTACTATAATAATGAACGCGATCGGGGTAAAGAACACAGCAATACCGAGCCAGCTGATGTTGTCTTGTCCTTCGAAAAAGCTTTCTCGCATGGGATGGTGAACCGTTTCGGTGCCACTATTGCTACTGCTGCTGGCCGTATTACTTCCAGGAAGATCGAGAAAGAAATGGGCAAATACAGCGATGGCTGCCATCGTGCCGGTACAACCCCAGGCGTATCCCGAGTACCAGCAATATTTCCTTCCATCACTAACACGCAAGAATACGTTGCGCGTGCGAAACATTTTCCAGATGTAATAGCCCATTGCATTTAGCCAGAAAAAAGCACCGAGCAGGGAGACGTAAAAGAACAGGTCCGCTATCAGGAAGCTCACATGATTGCTGAACTCGGTGAAAATGCGCACCAGATCAGCCGCTTGGCTCACGATCAGGCACATTGTGATCGTTGTCACCATGTTGCCGACGAGATCACGCAACGTTGGCAGCACAAAGTAAATGATCGCTACGATGAGCAGAATGATCATTGCCAACCCGTGACAGATCGGGTTGATGATCTTGCGCAGCATCACGTCACTGTCGGTCCAGTGGGTCTCTTCCTTCGGGGAGCACACCTTCGCTATCAGGCCCTCCATAAACTCGCTCCCCTCACTGCCGCTCCCGATCGCACGATCCATACAGTAAAGTCCTTGCGCGTAGTCGTACTGTATCGTGTCACCGGCATCGATGTTATCCTCTTCGAGATAGCTGCCCTTGCTAGCGTGCATGGAGCCGTGCTGGCGCAGAATGAGGTGCCGTAGCTGACCATCCGGAAAGAGAATCAATTTATCGAAACTCTGAAATTTATAGAACGGTAAAACAATTATAAAAAAGAAAACATTTGCAACAGGAAGATTGGGGAAAGGAGAAGCGGATACATACGTCGTGATATTCGTAGATGTTAAACTTCTGCTTGGTGCCACAGTCCGGCAGACCAATGACGAAACGATAATTGTCGACCTGCACGTTTCGTTCGCCTTTCCGTCCGATGAACTCTGGCTTCCACACGGCTGGGAAAGAAGGCAACGGGAAAATGAAAAATAAAGTTGATGAAAAATGGGCCTTCTGTACGAATGGGGCACACGTCCCAAGGTCCTTCGTTTCGCAATTTAGTTCCGTCACGTACGTCGTTGTGTGTCGATTCCAAATGGGCCGGGTCAGGTGTTCTATATATTGCAACAATCAGCTCCCTACTGACTGCATTTCAGTTGCACAATTGAATGTTGTAATGTTGGAATTTTTTTTGCTCTTTACTACATATCATACCAATCCCCTTACGGTTGCTAGCGTAAGTAGTACACCAATTTTCTTCCCCAGCAAAACATCTACCGGTGGGTGTGCAAGAATGAAAAGAATTTTTCTAGCTCTCCAAACAAGTAAAAGCATATCGCTTTTCCTGTACCACTGGCGGATTCGTGTTGTGCTGCACGTCGATAAAAGGCACACAACTGAGTTTCCCGGTACGTTTGTGCGAAAACGAAACGATAGTAGAGCCGGGGAAGCAATCATGTTCAAGTTAGCAAGTAGGATGAAATGGAATTTCGATTAAGCTACCGCTTGGTGGTGTCCGGGGTTTAAAGCATTACCGATTTCTCCCATATCATCCGAATGGGTTACTGAACCATTTAGGCATTTGGATATGTGTCATAACAATAGGGCGTAAGATAAGAGGCACAAAATGGAACTAACAACGTTCGACGCAATGGTCTAGATTTCATCCTAATCGTTGGCGTTTTTGTTTGAAGTATGATGGAAATGCGGGAATAAATCATACTCACAACAGTGCAGCCATTATTGTGCCGTTGGTGTTATTGATGGATGAATCAACGGTCCCACGGCATCTGTATTGCCACTGAGACGAGACCAGATCAATGTGCAAAGAAAGTGAACGAAGATGGAAAACTCCTTGATCTTTTTCGTAGCAAAAAAAAAACAATTCCAGGCAGCAAGTAACTAGGTGCTACTTATACCACTCAAACGAAGATATCTATTTATCTTGCTAAACCGATGGCGGCAAAAAAAGGATTCTTCGTCTTTATTGAAGACTGTGGCCAGAAGTATGACTCCCCCAACCGTAGCTGAGTAGAAAGAATGAAGAAAAACGCAAAAGTTCTTGAATGATTATGTTGGGTAAACCATATTTTGGGTTTATCAGTAACCACCGATACCGGCTGGTAATATTATTGCCTTTATTTATTTGTTGGGGTATGAAAGGAAATAGATTCAATATTATGCTCCTCCACATTGAAGTGCTGCTATGGCATAAATTTATCCGGAACTGATCACAGTTTGAACTTTGAAAATGATTGGAAAGGGATATTGAAGCGCTTTAAGAGTAGCAATAAAATTAAGGTTCAATATTTACTTTCGGCTGAATTTTATTAAATTCTTTGAATGCCATCTTTCGATTGCAAACAAAAGCATTCACTCTATGGACTTTATGGAGTTTTATTGGACCTTTAACAGCACCATGCTTACGAATCGTTATGGTCCTTTTTCCCCCCTTACTGATTTTTAAAATTGCTTGCCGTTAAAACTAACGATTAATTCTGCAAAACCCAAGGTGACCGGAATATTTCATACGGCATGTATGGAGCATTTTAAAAACTAATTAGTTAGCCCTAGCGCCCATTCGATTGGACCCTTTTTCCCCAAAACGAGAAGATGTGACAGCGTACTTACTTGCATTGACTGTGTCGGCGACGGTACACTTGCCATCGTACACGACCTCGAACTTTTCGCAACATTTGTTTATTCGTACGGACGAAGTTGTCGTCGAATGGGCATACCCAATTACAGAAAGGACGATAATTGCAAAGGCTCTGGTGGTGGTTGGTGTTGGCATCTTTAGCATCTATTGACCGTCTAATAGCTGCCAGCAGTGGGACACTAAAGACACCCCTTAGATGGGTTATGAGGAAAGTTTTGTGAGATTCACTTCGTCGTCGTCGCCGTCGTCTGAGATTATGCGTTGCTGTATTGGTTTGTCACTGGTAGAATGTTGAACAATTGTCCCCACGTCTGTGAAGGATAATATGGTATGTGGGGCAGGAACATTCAAAACGAGAACGGTTGCATCTGCTGCTAGCTGTAGTGCATCGTCATTGCTTTCTATGCTGTAAGGAGTGTAAGTCTAGAAAAGAAATGTTATAGAAAAGAAGATGTACATTTATATAAAATCGAAAAATCTAGTTCAATATTTGGTACATAGAATAGGAAATTATTCACAGTCTAGAATTCCCTGTGTTTTTTTTCTTCTATTCACGCCAGAGCATGAATTCTCGTTCATAATTCATAGCGAAGATTATACCTCCAATATTCTAACCTTTACCACGCGTTAAATCCATGTGTTTGTATGTGGATCGTAGATCTTCTTTGCAGCGATCACACACAGATAGGGAAGAGCGCAAAAAAAAAGCACAGACAGCTCATTAAACCCATGTAGTACCCACGAGCACATAAATTCCAAGCAATACACAGACATGTGCGCGACTGCACGGGACATCATTCCCATATCCTACATACAAGAAGACTGAGTTTTGCCTTTTCACCGGTTTTACCGCTTGGCATGTGCCTTAGACGAGGCGGGTTCAGAAATTTCTCATTTATTTATGCTGACACTGAGCCCAAGTTGCAAGAGGCGAATGAAAAATGGAATAAAAAACAAACAAACTCGCGAGCAAAGGTTCTGCCTGTAACAGTGAGACAGCAGCTACCGGTTGCCGCTGTGCATCACTCACATACATCCACCCCGATGGCCAGGATGTGTGTTCGCTCCGCTCAACGACACCGCGGCTACTCGTGGCGCTGCCATATCTTCCGTTTGTGGTTTAGTGTGTGAAGTGCACGAGGGTTTGGGGCCGGGATGCCGCTGTTGTTGCTCCCGAACCACTCTTCCATCTCACCGGGGAGATACAAATTGAGATCATTACAGAATAAGTGATTCACATTATCATCGCCATCAAAATAAGATGTGGTTTTATGGCAAAACCGGCAGGCTTCATTTCGGTGGTGTGGGTTAAGATGGTGGCGAAAGGATTACACATTTAGCGCAACGGAATCGCAGAGGGTGGCCCGAAATCTCTCAAACGTTCTCTACGTTCGCTGTTCAACCAATTGCAGCAAAAGGTTATCGTGATTGTGCGCCAATTTTGCTAATGAGAATATGTGTAGGATATGCGGCGGAAAGCACGTAGGATTCGGAACCGGTACGTGCAGATTATGCAAACACGGTGGAGCGTCTTATAATTATTTTACGCAGAACAGTCACGCAGCGAGCGGACGATAAGGAATCGTTGGAATTGAAGGAGATCGTTCCTGAGAACAAGTTACATCTTCCTACACAACAATTGCTGTGCATTGATTGTAACGTTATGTTACAATTGGCGATTGGTGTTGTTATGAGGAACCGATGAATGGTTTATGACACGATACATGAGTTGTCTTGCTGGATGTTACTGTTGGTTCGGTTGGCAAACACAATGCCCAAAGTACACGCAAACAAACGACCACGACCGCTTGATTGACGCGTACCAAGCGTGTCAACGCGAGGTTTCAGTTGTTTGTTGTGCACCTTATGTAAAGGAATACCCTTGAAACGGATCATGACAACTGGAAGGGTGCTATTGGATGGCGAGTGGTCATTTGCGTCCCGTATTGTGACCGTATTTGATTTGACGCTTTGTCATTTGCCTCAGATGGTATCGTTCAAGAAGTGTGCGCCAAGAAGTGCTAAGCAGCAGATTGTCCAAGGGAAAAGGAATTACTTATTTATGGCCCACTACCTTCCACCGCCCAAATGACACTCCTAGAAGTTGTTTGGTTGTGGGGTGTACTATTAATTATGCGTTTCATTTTTCGGTTCTGGGATACTTGGGATGCCCATTCTGTAATTCGATGATAGTGACTATCTTTCTTTCTTTAGAACACAGTTTGTTTATTATGCTCTCCAAAAACGTCGGGCAATTCTTGGGAGATATATATCGCTGCAGCTCGACAGTTGTTGGGTACTGTTCCAGTTTCAGTGTTTGTGTATAAAATTCTCAGTTCGGTCCGTTATTCATACCACACTCCAAACATGGAATCAGTGCACCTTCTACCACGCCAAAATACTGTCTGTACTTCATCGCCTTTCAGATTCCGTCCGGTCCTTGGGGGATGATGTTCCTACTGCCGCTGTCACTACTGTCCGGTTCTTAATTTTCCCTTTTTTATGTGTTTGTATTGCGAACCCGTGCGAGCGAACCCACCATGCAGTACCATCTTGAAGATATTTTCGCATTCCTCCTTTATCTCTGCCAATACTGGCGGAGTACTTGATGGGTCTCGGTGTTTGCCGGGTTGAATGGTTTGGTTTGGCGGTCGCTCGTTGCGATGAAAGATGCGTACGTGATGATAAGAACGCACCGATGTCGCCGGCGATTGAAACATGGGTCCGCACACTAGAAGACGGGCCGCCGTTTGTGTACGGTCCACCATCGACGCCTTTCGGACGTGGTGAGGTTTGGAGACGTTTAAAAAGCGGTTGATGATGTGGGAAAGGCCGAGAGCACATTGTTAATCGAACCTTTCTCCAGTGATGTTGGGGAATTCTGCCCGGCGGGTTCAACCCGAACGGTGTGTGTCTTTCCCGATAAGGTAACCAAAGACAAGTAGCAACCGGCTGCTGCGGGAAATGAGCCGGTCGATAATAAAAACAATAACGGGTTCTGTTACGATTTGATCGCTCTTCGCGGATGTGGTAGGTTGGAGTATCAGTTGGAACTTTGAGTCAAGACGATTGTAGTGCTTTTACACAATAAGAGTACAAAAGTTTTAAAACAATATTCTATTTCGCTAAAGTTGATCAATATTTTCGACTGAATCCATTTGTGTGGATTAGACTTCGTCATCCTATCCCGGGTAATTTCAAATCAAGTTCTTTTGATGTCCCTTCATAAGTCGAATCGAATGCTATTTTCGATAAGACAATTTTATGTGTGTAGAATAAAATACCAGCAAATGTAGCCGTCCGATCCGTACGAGAACTGCTATAAAAGCCGCACACAACATTAATATTCATCTCGCAAAACTTAATATGCCGCTCATCATTGATACACCACATCACAACATGGCGCTGCGTCTCTCCCGGGATGGTTGGTGTGAGTGGTTGGCCCTCTCGAAGGCCATAAATTCCAGCCATTTTCCATCATGTATCTGGGTTATTCTTTTTCTACTGGCGGGAATGGTAAGGATAATACAAGCTGTCACCAATCTGCTGATGGCTGGAGCAGTAGTAGTAACAATCTTTGGATTTGTAAATGTCGCACGGTTTTCGGTGTTTTGATGGCCAACGACAAGGAACAGCGTTGAGATTCACAATTCAAAGGCAAAAAAGCTGGCACTATATAGGTCGTTCGTCCTTAGAATATTGAGCCATGTGTGTCATGTTTCTCTCTCTGTTGCTCTTTGTTCGCTATCTACACAACCGGTGCAGCGCGCCGGTTCAGGTCGATCCATCCTGATGAAGATTAATTGTCATCGGGTTTCCTTTACCGTTCGCTGCCGTGTGCTACACGTGTGGGTGAAAGCGTTTTGTTCTCGTGTTCTGGTGGGCTGTGATTATTAGTGACCGTTTATACGGTGCTTACTGCAGCTGCAGGGAGGCTTTTTTCTGTCTGAAACAGCGATGAACCATTTTTCGTGTATAGACTTAAATGATTCTATGCATTATTTACATAAAAGTATAAAAAAAAAACATTTCATAATATACGCAATGTAAAGTCACCAGCCGGAGGATCAGCTGTATCTCGTGTCGTAAAAAGTAATGACACGGAAGGCATGCCCAAACAGATAGAGTCATTTGCATGCAGAAAGCAGTAAAGCAGCCAGAATATGATAGGAAGCGCTAAAGTTCATAGCCTGTGGGTCGACCTTAATACAGCATAACCTACCGCGAATGGGAATTGTTTCCCGGCTCTTTATTAAAACGATGATTTGGAAAATGTGCTTATCGCTTCTGCTTCCCTGGTCCCAATGTTCCTACGTGTATCCTTCCTTCGATTATCGGTTGTGCGCTAAAGTAAGCTATTGATTTTTCCTTGCATCGTTGTATCTCAAGTCCCTATTTTTTGTGTCCTTTGTTCGAACGTTTATTGTCGCGTATTTGGCTTATGCGTGGAATAGATCCTCAAACGATCATGGTGAACGGTTTGTTTTTCTTCTCACTCTATTGCCCAAAACATGAGCACAAAATCCCACCACAACATGTGCGCTTTGCAAGGCGTTTTTGAATGAACCATTCATTGCTGCACGGAACGATGGTTTTGATCACGTGACGTCGTGACGGGGAACTGGGGATCCCAAAAAAGCCACGATACGGAATAGTAGTACCCTAAAAGTGGAGAGCAAAAACCACGTTTTTACTTTGATCCTGGTGGAAGGAGTAAACCCACTTTGGCCCGGCCGGTTTGCTTTGGAGTCTGTATGTTTGCCTCTTCTTCCATTCGTGGAACTTCACAAACCACTTTCAACGGGGGGAAACCCAGCCAGCCCGCCATGTATCCGTGAAGGCTTCTGCAAACGCGAAGGTTTACGTAGGCAAGGTGGAAATTAGATTTCGTGTTTTTCAGATCTCTTCCGGGGGACGCTTTAAGAATGTTGTCCTCGTTGACATCGGTGGATAGTTTTTGTGGGGCAATCTTGTTCCTTCTATTGAATGGAGCTTTAAAGGCTCCAAATAGATGATAGTGGTTAAATAACAATTCGGTGTTTTAAAAATATATTACGCATGTTCGGAAATAGCGACCGTTTACCGAACCGACCGATGTTTAGGTAAGCAATGTGCTCGTGTAGAATTTCACTCAGCACCTACATTTTATTGCGATGAGGCGACGCATTCCGTAATAGCTGCCATCAGTACAATTTATTATGCTTTACGGCGACGACGTCGCTCGTGCCCATTTTATTCCCAGTGCCCGAGAGTTATGTTTCAACGTACGGTGGCACCGATTCGTTCTCGGTGCCCCCTGCGTTTTGCTCTGAAGCACGGTTGTTGGAGTGTTTGCATTTTTATTTGCATTCCGCATATATCAAAACAAGAGCAAAAGGAAATTGGTTGTTGGTTTTGTCATTCGGCTGCTGGAGGGAATTGCATGATGTTCCGTGTGCCTTATGGAATAAGGTTATGTCACGAACTTGAAAATCCCGCCAGATTACATTACATTCCCATTCGCAGCGAATGCGGCGAGCCGGTGCTTGGTAAGCAGTGCTGTATTTATGCACAGAGGTACGCCCGCCGACCATATACAGGTGGATTGGAAGAGTTTTGCACCAGTGTAGTTGCACTAACGCTGTTTATATATTCTTTAAACAAATATTTACCAAAGGATCGTAGTTCAACAAGACCGATTCCCATGGATAGTAATATAATGCAGGAAAAATAAATATGTAAGTCATGTAGATCAGTTCGTCGAACATGGAATGAAAATGAGTTTCAAATATGTTTCTACATTTGAAATGGAAACCGAAGTAATTTTTTTTATACAAATTAAATTGGAAAAAATATGCCCTTCTCGCTTTCCATCCTTTGAACTGTAGCGTTGTAGCCGTTACAGATGATATCCTTTTTAAAGCAGATGACAACAGCAGCGTTGTAACGGAAAGTGGCGTAACGCACGTAGGCAAATAAGAGAAAATTCGTTTACAATTTCGCTTTGTGTGTCATATTCGCACTTGGGGAAACCAGCGTCGACTAACATGAAGGACTCGCATCCCGCAATAAACACGTGGCAACGTGTGGGGAGACTGAGTTGTGTTGTGACAAGCTTTTCTGAGCCGAAATTTCATTCCATTCCCTTTAGTGCTATTCTCCTTTTTATAACCATAGCGCTCAAACCATAGGCCGAAAGTTTTGTGGTCAGGTTCGTTGTGCAAATAACGCTTGGGGTACCCGTTTGGGTCTATTCTCACTAAACACATGCAGATTGTTGGTGTACGATAATTTAAATACTTTTCTTCTGTACGTTTGCCCCCCCTTGGCGGGTTTGCCTTAACTTTCGTCGATTTTTGCTTGTATTCGCAGTGCTAGTAATGTTTGCCAACCAACGGTGCCAGATGATATTCCTAATGTGGATTTTGAAAGCCAAAAAAGTGGTTACTTTCACCTTTTTTTTTGCAAACAGCTGCTTTCAGTAGCAAACCATTAGCAAAATGGTAGTAAAAAAGAATAAAAATGTATGCTAAATTGATCGGCCGGTTTAATTTCCCTGCAGTTTAGTCGGACATACAAAGGAGGATAAATATTTCTTCTGGGGGAGACCATTTTAATTGATGTGGGTATATGCAAGGGGAGAACGTTTTATAACTGGCACATATTTAAATGCGAACGGTCAAAGAATCTCGTTAGCGAAGAAATGCCAACGAATGGGGGATTAATGAGATTACGGATTAGCCTAGAACCGGTTTAAAGCGTTTGGTGTTGATGTCAACTGTAGTCAAAGATGAAAAGTAAACAAACATGTTCAACGGATAAATATAGTTTTATGAAAATACTCATCCTACTTTCTTTTCAATGTAAACTCTACAGAGATTTAATTCAAAAAGAAAATGAGCACTAACTTTTGGTGTTGGTATTTCTCCTATGACACTGTACCCTCGAGAAGTTTTGGTCCGCCATTTCTGGCTTTTCTATTTGTTTTTATCCGTAACAAGATAGTCAAGATCTATTGCTTGGCGTAACGACCTCTTCGGTCATGCCGACCATATAATGGATTACTAGACTTATTGATACCAGGTAGTTGGATAGTCAGTCCTCGTCATGGGGGAACGGTCCGGATGGAACTTGAACCTCGGTCCTGCCGTTTGAAGCCCGGCACCGATATCACCTCTGCCACCCAATCACCCTATAAATTATTATCAGCGCTGAATTCTGGATCGACTAGGTTTCACAACGCATACGTGAATTTACAAATAAAAATATTTTTTGATTTCATACCTAGGTTAATTAGGGACCACTTTGGGAATAATGATCTATATCAACCGGCCCGGTTGGTAGTATTCTCCCAAGTGCAGAATTCATTCATAACTGTTCACTGAAAGACTTCGTTTTGCATAGCACTATCAAAAGAACTATTTGAGTTATGAACTGAATACAGCACAATGGCAAAAATCTTTTTTTTTATTCATTAATTACGGCCAGGCCGTATTGCTAGCAAAAATCTTATTATAGTGCCAAAATTATATAAAAAAAGCTTACAGCACCTACGCCTAAAAAGTACATTCAAGGAACAGGTTCTTCGAAGAAGCCATTTCAGGGCGCCTCTTACAAGTCGACCAGCCGGCGTTTCTTTTGGCAAACCGCCGAAAAGGAAATCCATAAATGTTGTACACTTATGTGTACATGGCACGGCATCAGCACGTTTTCTGGCGTATCGGAAGCTTCAAAATGCATCTTTCGTCAACAATGTTCGTTCTCTCTTGCCACACGAAGTATGCTTCGGTGGAGGAGAATCAGTGGAACCATCCAAACCGTTACCGGAAGTTTCTTTTATATATTTTTTTTAACGTTGCAGATGTTGAGTGTGGTGTGTTTGAATTTTGTTTGTTTTTCATATCGCCTTTGCTGGAAGGCACAAAAAAAATGTGTTGCGGTAGTTTTTTCTTCCCTTTCTTTCGCCTGTAATCCGGTTCCGGTGTGCACATAGGTATCCATTAGGCCCCCTAGATATTATGTGGAAGTATATGTGGGTTGAAAAGTTGTTTTTTCGCGATTTAATAAACGTCACGGGTTTATGCTAACAAGTATCGCATGCTGTGGCAAGCTGAGTTGTGTGTGTGTGATAATACATATTGTCACCAGCAGTAGTGTAAACATGAAGAGGCAAAAGCACGCAGCATGATTTCCTTGGGCCGCATATTTCGTATGCTGGGGTTTCGTTCCAGCCATCACGCTAGAGTCCAGGGATGAACAATCAAGACTTGTGTTGTGCAAGCTTAAAAACACAAATATTATAACATGTAAATTTATAAACACTAACTGTTGCTCAGGCGGAAGGTTTTAGAGACTTTGGAATGATGATTCATCCTATGGACTTTCCATAATTTGTTGTGTTAACATGAAAAGCGGCTCGTCACCACTGCTTGGTGGTTTCGTTTGTGGACTCAAATTGATTGCAGGAATCTCGGACAGATCGATCGTGAATGATGCTATTCCATCGATATGTCGTAATTGTCACAAGTCGCTCGATCGTTACTGGTAATTGATCTGCTCCCTAGGACAGACATCACGGCGATGACCGAGTACCGACCGTGATTAATCCACCGACAGCTTTATGACGTCATGCGTTGTGGTTGTTTTGTACGATCGCAGATGGCAAACACACCGGTCGTTCGCTTGAGCTAGGAGAAAAACACGCCATCTTATTTACTACGGCAGGTGTGTGAGGCCCAACACAACAGATTAATGTGGCTGTTGCCTCTGTTGCTGTACCATTGGTGCTTGACTTGACGGCGAAATAATCCGCGCGCAACGCGGTCACCATATGCAGGCGCTGCTGCGTGTGTTTGTTTGCACTCAACCGTGCAATTCCGCCGGGTAACAAATACACATAACTTTCCGTTTCCTTCATATTGGCCACTGCACGGGGCACACCTACGCCCCCGGTGGCGTGTGGTTTCTTTTGTCTGTTGGTTTCTTCGTTGCACTCCGGATGTTGGACGGCGGAAGTTCTCGCGGATCGCGATGGTTGATGGTTTTTTTTGTCGTACGTTTACAATGCAATTCGCATAATCGCATTTACCGATTCCCTTATCGTAATTGACTTTTTTCTTTTGCTCATGGAAGGAGCGCCACTTGCACTAGAGCCGGGATGGTTTTCGTTGTCGTAAACTTTAGCTTTTGATTTGTGGCCATACGCAACTATGTTGTATCCTCTTTCGTTGGCGCTAGCACAACACAGACGCACACAAACACGGCCAAACCAGCGTGAGCAACGTTTTACCTGGACGCACGCAGTCACAACCCGGGGCTCATTATGAATTTCCTTTCCCAAAACCAGATGCCACACAACACCCCACACATCACAGTAAGCATGCCAGCACTGCGGAGCGAAGAAAAAAACTAAAACCGGTGCTACGAGACCGAAACCCATTTTGATAGCATCGTCGTTGCGCTCCTTTACTCCCACTGTTAAGCCCGTTGGCTTCGCTTTGCTGCGCTTGTTTCTCACTCATTTACACAGCCGGGAAATTGAACACGTCGTGGCACACAACCAGCTACGATTCGGCAGTATATCCACTTTTTGGGGCCTTTCCGTTTTACTTTTCCTACATTTGTTTCGTTTTTTTCCTGCGCAAATCCTTTTACAAATCCAAAAATGGAACATACATACGCACGGTTTATGAGTGCCACCAGTCACGGAACTGACCCGCGAAACCGACAGCTAAATAACTACCGCTGACTCACTTGTTTTGTTTGCCTGGATTAAAATGCGATAACTGCGTTGAAACACGGGCTTGAATGTAGGCAACGCTGAAAGGCTAAAAACACACTCCGGTACCGGCAAACAAGTAGGCAACGCTCTAACCAACAGCACGCACGGTCATTGCGCGAGATTACAGGGGTTTTCAGATTGCTTCACACATATTGGAATTTAATTAACATTTTAGGTGGTTTTTCGTTTGTTTTTAGGTTGTTAACGAAATTATCTGCTCAGTTTACATCTGTATCTAAACAGCGCATTATGTTTTTCACATAAAATTGCGTAATTCTTGAAGTAATAGTGGATTTTAACGAACTGAAAAGCCCTGTAAGCGTGTTGCGCAGATGGCAGTTTGATCGTACGAGTATTGAACTCGAGACAGTATAAACAGAATGTAATTCGGAGTTGGATGTTGTTTATAAGCGCTTGTCAGGTGCTCCATAATTATGGCGAATTGAAATAGCGGTTGGGTTGTAAGGACAATATTGAAATTCTTTTCTCGTGCGTTGTAAAAACTACAGTGTTTCCTACTACATTTCCGCTTTATAGAAAATGAGCCCTTTGCTGGTACATGTGCGATATTGACAAAATATTTGTATTTTTAACGGTTTTATTCTCCTTTGATACTTCGAATTGAAGACGAACCAAATAAATGGAATCCAGTTTCGCTCAATAGCCGTGCAATTTGAGTAATTACAGCGTACGGATATTTTTTTTTTATCCATCAGTTACAGCCAGGCCGTATTGCTACAGCGTACGGATATATCTGGTATTCATTTGTTTGCATCAAAATTCGAAGCAATGGCCTTGCGAAGCGTTGCATGAATCAACGGGTATAATCAATGTTTTTTTCTGGTATTTGCGTCATTGGAACATTCAAGTACGAAGAATATCTATTAAATTTATTCATAATAAAATCATAATAATTTCAGAATTGTGTATTACTGTACTGATTTATACGGAATTACAAGATTGTCGCAGCACATCAATGGATTGAGAGTATATTGGAACAAGAAATTTTAACAAATTTAATTGTTGAATGCCATACATTACTTGCGGTAACAGCTTCCATTTCAACAATGTTCCTATCACCTTGAAATGAACAAACGGCGAATTGTTTAATCTGGATTAGCTCTATGCAATCAATTCAAACTTTATTATTGCGTTGATTGTATAATCTTTCTCCCCATTCCATTCGGAAGGTGTTTCGAATTTTATAGCACATTCCACAATGTGCGATTGGGAGGACTGTTTCGTCCTTGACATAGCGGATATTCGAAATGTTCCTGCGCCATTGTTATACTTTACTTCAGGAAGGGCATTAGTGTACCTCGTCCTATCCGGAGTATGAATAGCAGGAAGCTTCATTCGAAAGTTATTGCCTGTAGCAAGGTGAAAAAAAGGTCACCAGATATGGAGTTAGCACATTTCATCCCTTTAGTAGAACTAATTTGACCTCGGAAGTCGCTGTGATATTAGCATGTAGACGGGGTTTTTCGCCGCTTTTTTTGCTGTTTCAAAAGTTTATTGTGTAGTTCAAACTTTTCACATTATCTAACCGGCATTAGGTGTTTGTGTATGTTTTTAAATTCATTAACAGACTTAGGCATCACCTTAATCACGCCATCGCACACAGTGCAATGGGGTTAGCAAGGCAGCAGTAGCAAAATAGATAAAGTAACTCCTGATGCAATGCAACCACTAGTTTTACTTCATATATTTAGATGTGTACAGTATAAATTCATCAACTTCTTCAACATTACATACCTAATTCCTAACGTAACCTACGCTTAACAATTTGGCGCGTAACTGTAAGTGTTTGTTCAACCACCGAGTCGAATGTGGTAAAAATCATCTCCACAACGTTCGATGGGTTTTCTTGGGAAACCGCTTGGGTGTAAAATGATGGTCTACGGACTAATGTGCGTTTCCAGGGAACACACGCGGCAATCTCACCATAGCTCCTCGCCGAATGAGGTCACCGATGGTAGGTGCGGATGCAGTCAGCACTTTGCTGCCAGATGGCAGGTGTCTCCACGATGAGCCAACGGTGTTGGGCACGTTTGTTTCGTAAGGTTCTGTTTACTTGATGATAAGATCATACTTTCCCGTATCACGGCCTGGGACTGCGAGTGTGATTGAACGATAAAACAGAGGTTTATTTAGGGTTGACATACACCTCGATGGCATGAGCCTGTACCAATCCATCGAACATCATCGAACCTACCTTCGCCGTGTAGATGCTCCTGTTCGTCGTCTTTCAGTTCGGCCCAACGTGCCGGAGCCCGGAAGCAGAACACCCATCGGTTGGCCAGCTCACGTTTGATGCGCTGCCGCCAGACGATCAGCACGAAGAAGATGAGCACCCCGTGCAGGCAGTTGACGGCGTCGACGATAATCCAAAACCAGGACTGGGGCACCAGTCCTTCGCTCATGTGGAACGACAGAATTTCAAACACCCAGATGAGGCCGGACAGTAGGAACAGCTTCAGGTACAGCATGCACTTGTACCGGAGTGACTTTTTCCGATCCGCACTAATGACGTCTCCGCTCACATGGAGATGCACGCTCGTCCAGACGAACAGGAAAATGTTAATGCTCAGCATCACACTCAGCGGCAGATAGACAAAGTACGACTGTTCCCGTTCGGCTGGCAACGTAGAAGAGAAAGATTGGATTGGTGCAATGATTGGAGACGGTGGACGAGAATGGCTCCATTAGGGGAGGAAAACTCACTTCGGAACCAGCAGGATATCTCGCCCAGGGTCGGATACCGGCTGTGATAAATGTAGACCATGGTCGTTAACGTCACGGCGACGGTGCTGGCGTAGATGTGGTTCAGGACGTACCAGGATCGTTCTCTGATCTTCCATCGGCGCGCCCTGTGCGATGGGTAAACCCGATTAATCAATGAGAAAACGGTCACTAAGTGTTGGCGGTCCATACTTACACTGTCAATTTCCATACGTTAGCCATGACCATGTTCAACCATGCGAAATAGCTGATGAGGAAGTAGTACATCAGGAACGCTAGAACGACAAACAAAGAGCAGTGGTTGTTTTGAACGAAAAACACTAAAACGAATGGGATGGCATAAAAGTCCTGGTGTGGGAACTGTTCCCTACCCAAATAAAAAACCTTTCTAGCCGAGGACCATAACAGCCGGGCTGTTATCGGTCCTGGAACGAGAGTATTTTCTCTTCAACTAACGTCGTACTTATGTCTCATTATACTGGATCAGTTGGAACTATTTTGTGGCCACAAAAGCGATGATGGCTCTTGTGGAAGGATGAATTCGGAAAAGTACATCCCATTCCCCCATCATCGAACGAAGTTTGACCATGTTCAGTGTTTGAATCCGATGACCTAAATTGCATATTTGCTACCAGGTTCTGTTGTATTGGATTTTTGATTCCCCCAATAGCACGATGAAAGCTAGGAAAATTGCAAACCCGTTCCGCATGATTCGAAACATTCTCTTCCGGTGCGGAAAAGCTTCTTCTCCTCTTCTTGCTTTCTTCGCAACGCCACCGGTTCCGGTAGCGGATCGGTTTTTGGCTACAATTTTCCCAGCAGTGGTTCAATTTATGTTCCTTAATCCATCAGTATCTTGGTGGTGATGTTAAGCATTGCGAAAGAATAGAAGGGCAATGCGCTTTAACCTTCTCAAGAAGGAAGGATCTCCCAGCCACGCAGGAAGACAACGGACTTCGATACGGTGTTGGAAAAGTTTTTTAATCTCAACACGACACTGTGAATGTAGTTATGCTTTTCATTTTTTCCTTCCATCATTCCTGCAGGTCTCAAGTCTTTATTTTTTTCTCCTCTCCCCGGTACAACAAATTTCACTTTCGGTTTCGGTTGGTTTCTCAGAAAAAGGGAAAGCTTTCGTCACCTTGGCCATGTACGCGCTTTCGGCGGATCTTCGTATTTGCTCTGGCGCTCGGTTCATTGCGTTCTCATTCTCGTTAGCATGCTAATTACATTCGGTGTTTGCTTTTTTTCTCTTTTTACTTTGCCAAGCTTCTTTCTTTTGCATTCTATTTTGCAATCTAATTTCACCCATCGGCACAAAGCACCCGGGTTTGCCGCCTTGGCACACACATTATTCGGTCACCGTAACCTTAACCTTCCCTGTCGGTCGTCGCTCAATTGTTTGGGGCTCTCTTCTTGGTTCTTTGTCCGAAGTAGAGAAACAGATCCGTATCTTGTTGTGCCTCCCCTACTACTGGGTGGAACATTTTAACCCTTTGTGACGTATAAAAGCGTCACAAGGAACATATGGCGGGGTTCATTTGGAAAGTAAAAACGATCCGATAAAAAAGATAGCTGGATCGGAAAGAGCCAGAGGATTTCCACCCAAAACTTGGAACTTTTAATGAATTCTTAAATTTTCAATTCAATTTAATGTCCCACCAGCAAAAAAAACACGTCCTACGCATGAATTCCAAAATTGAATGTTTATGCTGATGAAATTCATCCTCCCGGTAATCAACAATCCTGGATACTGGGAATATACTCGTTCGATTAGTAAATCGATCATCTTTTATCGACAGCTGCCAGCCAGAACCTCCTGCAACACGACAGCTTTTCCTCGTTCGGGAATTGGTGTTCGCTTTTCGCGCCATCGTCTCGGTTCGTATGTATGGATGCGTTTTGCGGAGAAATTGCATTGCATCCGGCCATTATTGGTTCCGCATCGATCCGCTGAACAACACGAAACACAACGCCCCGTATGGAAGGTGCTGTGCGAAAGGAAAAGAGAAAGAAAAACGACGGCCCATGAAACGGTAAAGTCCGGTCCAAAGTTATGGCAGTGCACTTGCACATGCACACCACCACAAAGTGCATCATTGTGCAAGCATGAATGAGTTTTCAATTAACCGAACCAAATCGATTGTTTGATCGACCGCAAGGTACAAAACGTGAAATCCTTTCCTAGGAAAATCGACCACAGGGCATTTCGTTTTGCGTGGTCAAGGGGGGTTCCTTCCGATCGTTGTAATCGATTTATTTGTATCGCCGTGCACCGTGTCAAATGCGGATGAACGTGTCTCGCGCGGTTCATTTTCCACCTCATTGCTGCTGTGCGATGTTCGGAAGCGAAGGTTCCCCGGGTCCAACCTACCTATGACCGTGCAGTAGGACGTGTACATTAGGGGCACCCACAGCTGGATCACGCTGAGGAGAAACATAAACACTGCCAGACAGGCGATGGCTGCCGAGGTCACTTTGTCCTGGGTTTCCCGCAGATCCGGAATGATGAAGTAGATGTACAGTGTGACGAGCAGAAAGAACACGGAGATCAGCATCATGATGCCTTTGCTGACGAGCATCGTGCCAATCGTCTCCATGTGTGCCATATTAAAGCACACCACAAACACCGGTTGCGTGCTTTCACCGTCCAAGGTGTGTGCCGCACAGTAGCTAGAAACACGGGTGAGTAAGAGAGAGAATGGAGAAAGAATAAATAACTTCGGTGAGGTAGTAATTCCCTTTTGGGACGTTCCGTGGCACTTACTCGTTGAGCTGGATCCGGTGCTCTCCATCGACCAGCTTGCCAGTCTCGTCCACGTACACGTCCTGCTCGATCTCGCGATAGATCATGTAACTGTGGCTGCAGTTGAGATGCATTTCCGTCGTGTAATTACCATCGGTGCGGACACACTGCTGACGCTTACCGTCCACTACGTACGTGTCCTGGCAACACTGGTTCGCCTTCTGGTCGTTGGTTGTCACCAGCTCGCCGGTAACAATACCCACCACACCCAGCACAACGGCCACGACTAACATCCACCGTGCCATTGTCCTTACCATTCCTTCACTGTCACGCGACATCATACCGAACGGACTTTTGAAAAGTTGCCTTCCCACCCACACGCACACGGCAGTGCACTTTCTTCGTTTCTAGTTGTTGCGCCAATTTTCACCACCCTCTGTTTTTGTTCCACAACACACGCTCCTCACTAATTTCACTTCCCTCATTAAACGACTCGCCGTTGTCGTTTACTTTGTGGTTAGTTGTTTTTATTTTATCACTAGAGTTCTTTCTGCCTTATTCTGCCCTTTCACTTCCGCCTTTTTTTTAACACTTTTCCTGTGTATAATCACTGAACGTCATTTTGCACTGCACTTCCGTTTGGTGAGCTGTTGCCCAGTTTACAGTGGCATTACTCGGCACTTCCACGTTTGTTGGTTCGAGCTTTCGAGAAAGAGGGTAGAAATAGGGGAGTTCTGAAATCTGATCCAACTGCAACCGAGCTGTGTTTGCGTTGGGATAGTAAAAACTGGAAAGAAAAAGGGACAAAAACCGTCACAAGGAGAGTACTGCAGTGGTAGCGATGTTCATTTCCTTCTTCAATTATGGCACTAGATGCAACAGGGAGCGTTTGCTTGCTTGAAGGAGTTGTGGAGTTGTGGAACTGTGGAGCAATCCGCACCGGGCGAATGGTTTGGAAAACGTTCTTTCGCTGTTCTTTCACGCTCATTGCCCATTTCTTCTCATTTCCCGCGTCGCTAATGTACATTAGAGAAGCTCCACTTTATCGGAACCGTTTAAAGTGCCTTATGCCTGTTTCCGCACCACGGGATCGAGCACAGAAGCTGAAGACAAGAAAATCGCATCCCTGGAATCTTGCCATCCGGGCTCGGAATGGAGCAACGAATAAAAAAAACAAGCAATATCACAAAAATATTGTTAATTCATTAACTCAGTCAGTGGTCCGAAGGGTAATGCTAGACGAAGAGCTAGACCAAGTTTCGTGCTAGACAATGTATTCCCCGGGCGGCTAGGACGCTGAGTGAATGAGTCGGTGCGAACCGTTCGCCAAGCCCCAAAAGAGGAATTTAATTAATGGCGGGTAACTACCTGAAAACACCTTGACGCTTCGCTTAGTTGCGGCTGCTGTACAGTGTGCAGCGAACGATGTGCAGACGGACAAAAGTCTCTCGGTCGGCGGAGAAGACTGCGGCTGATATAAATTTGTTTCATATAACAAAGAAGAAAATAGAAAAGTTTCTAATTTGTTTTACAAGTTTTGACGCCAGCAAAGAAAAAAAGAGTTCGTGGAAGCAAAAAATACACGTAATTTAATTAAACACAAAAAGGAATAAAACGTTTGTTTATAACAACAAACGTGTTATCGTGTGTTTGTAGCTTACACGTTGTTATATTCGTTATCATCACCGCTGGATGTTTACGTCTGTTAAATAATCTAATCTTGGTATACAGGCTTAAGCTGCCTTCGGTCTATAATTGCAAACTGAGCTTTACACAAATGAAGATGGATTGCTTGAAATGTCTGTTGTTACATATAACGTCCATCTCTTTTCTTCTTTAAAAGCACAATTTTAGCTAAACTTTTTACTTGTTTTATAAAAAATGTCCACCCTTTTCGTATATCCTCGCACACTGTCCAACGAAACGGTGATACGGATAATGATTTCGAAACCCACTGGAACTGGTGCTACTGACGCCCTCAGCACGATACGCCGGTTGTTATTTCGAGCCCGAACAAATCACACAACGAGCTCTCCAGAACGAGCTCCAAGTCATCTCTAGTGTCCTCCCCATCTGCCAGTGGGGCATCTGGCACCTGGACCGGAAAACCAGAGCACAATGCAGTTAGATAACTTTTGGTTTGAGATACAACAAGAAAGTTGTCACTTATTTTTCCCTTCTTCGTCTTTTGGAACTCGTTGCTCAGTTTATTTTGGTTCCGTTCCGCCAGTACGACGGTGTGTGTCATTGATATCGAACTAGTATTGAAGTTTGGAAGTAGTGCAAACGATGCAATGGAGCATACAGTCCATAAGATGGCGTGAACTTCCCCTCAACGCTAATAAAAAGTGCAATCAATAATGGAGAGTTTGGTATCTTCCAGCTCGATCGTCAATAGACATTGTGGCGTAAGGGACTGAACTTTGGCTAGATAGCTTTGGTAGGGAAAGTATATTTCACCTGTCATATGCTAAATTTTACTCTGCTTCACTTTATCTACGTATCCGTCCATTCATCTGTCATTTAACTCTATCGACTGACTTCACCAGAACCTTGTACGTTCTTGCTGCGAGCTATCGAATAATGTGATTTTTCTATGAAGCTCAAGTTTTTAATGAGTTCATGCCATCGTACCATCAGCATATGCATGGTAATTCTGTTTTGAAGAAAATTAGCCCCACTCTCGGTACGAAAATGTAAACTTTCCCGAAGACTAATTAGTGTACCAACTGTTGTGTTTCTTCCCGTGCTTTGCCGCTGGGGTGCACTTGTTCTGCATGCAGCGAACATTCAATTGCCAACTGAATCATAATTTGCAGCATAGCTGAAAACTGAAACATCTCCCAACACTGGGGAAAAACCTCCCCTTGAAGAGAGACAAATTCTTTCGTCCCGTGTTATTCTTTCATTAACACAAACGATGCAAGAATGTCAATCGCTTCCGGGCCTGTGCACCATTTGGCTGTGTAAATAAACATGCTCAATTCTGGAGCGCAAGGTAAGCACGTGTCTTTTACTTTTCGCTATACATTGGGGGAAAATCCCCGCCAGGGAAGTACCCAAGTTTCCGACGTCAGCGGTCGCTCCAAAAACCCACGGTGATCTCTTTTCAAAGCAAGTTTACGAAGTCATCATCCGGCTTCGGGTCTCTTGTCTGGATGGATTGTTAGTGTTGGTGAAAAATGGTCGATTTATTGTTGGAACTCTCACAAAATATGCAAAGTCTTCTTTTCTCTTCGTTGAGGTTAGGAAAACTTGAGAAATGATGTATCTCCACGTCCGGCATTATCTACGCACCGATGGCATAGCGGCACTCCCGGTATCATCTGCATAAAACCCTCCCGATCATGCATAATGCCGGGTGCGAGCAACGTGATCTTGGTGCCTAGGAATAATGAATTTAATTTTGTCCTTCCCCGACAAGGATTGGAACAGTCTGGGTCTTGCTTCATTGAAAAATATTGTCTCCCGAGTCTTGCTCTCTTTTTCTGATGACTTATTCCGTTCGGTGTGAGGCCCTGAGTAGTGAATGCCATTTGCAATTTAAGAAAGGACAGAGGTTTTTGTCTTCTTGAAGCACGATAGGCAAACAGGGTCAGTCAATCAGGGGGGCACGTCTGGTGGGTGGATGAGCCGGTTATTTTACTTTTTCTGTTCGTCATCCTCCAAGACGATGTAACCGTCCGTGTGTTTGTATTGTGTTGATGTCGATCGTTCAAGGTCGCGATGTAAGTGATTTATCTTCCCAGCTTCAGTAGACAACAACAAAAAAAAAACCCGCAAAGTACCCGCAAAGTAACCCGCAAGTAAACACTCTGGAGTGCCAGTACGGGGGGGAATCGTAAACCGATCGGAACGGAACGTGTTTTGCTGGAACCAACAATACTTCCTCGTTCGGTGCGTATCGCGTACATGCCATTATTTTACAGCAGGCGTGTTACGATTGCCATCATTAATATCGCTTTCCGTACCGTGTGTGGGTTTATTCGAAGCCGGTTCCATCTCACTAAGCTCTCACTCGCTCACCAACCACCGATCGTGGCCGAAAGGTGAATGTCAATAGTAAGAGTGACTTCTTGAGAGAGAGGGAGGGTAACATTAACCCGAGGCCCCAAAACCAATGTATTCGCTTGTTGCTTCATGAATCACAGAACGGAAAGTGAATCATTCCGGTTTGGATGTCTTTATAAGTTTGGCCAACTTGAACCGCAAACTCAACAGTAACACAAGCATTTCCTGCTTCCCGTGCAAACAGAAAAGCTTAGCTTAGCACAAACCCATCATCCCATCCCAGTCGCTTGATCTGACCGGTAGGGGTAGGTGTGGTGGGGCGTAAAGTTCCACTTCTAGGGCGCTGATAAATGACACCGCATATTGGGTTAGACACGGTGAGCCGTTGGGTGTAACGTAGCTTGGCTAAATCGCCTAGGATGGTGTAGGACGACGTTCGTACCCTCATGGGCAAAAAAGGGCAATCGATAGAGTATGCGAAATTTTTGGACTAAAAGCAACTTTTTCTTTTGCTTAAGCAGCTACTCCGGTGGCCGTGTGGGAGGCGAGAGGCACTTTAGAGGTAAGTGCGCCATTGGCGGATGAGCTTTTGCCCTGCCACTTAAATGTGCTAAAACGGATTAAGCAAACGAAACAAATTTATGTGGAAAAACTTTTCCTTTCCTCTTTGTTATGCCATACTTCCGGGATGCGTAACAAAAACACAAACGGCACGCAATGTTTGGGGCTACTTTCATTTAAAAATGGTTTAAAATTCGTGCTTAAACTTTGCCTAACAAATAATAAATAATATAAGAAATGTTTGAAGAGTCTTTTAAAATACTAAACCATTCTTCAAAAATTGCAAGATCAAAGGCTCAAAACTCATACAGCTCAATCGCTGGTTGTTTTTCGGCGAGTTCCCAGCTATCGCAACTGTATCACGCCTAGTTCGCCTTCTTTCTGGAGCTGAAGTTTGATGGAACGATGTTTGTGATAAAAACTGATCGCCTTTTCCCTTTTTCTAGTGTATCCGTACGCATTCCGTAAAACCATCTATGGCGAGAAGGTCTATGGAAAAATTCAACATCAGTGAATTGTTTTGACTTGGTTCTAGCAAGGACCGGTTGGTGGAATTGCGTAAACCGTTGTCCAAAAGCAACTAACCGAAGAGAATGTGTGTGTGTGTGTGTGGGTCCGATCGTTCGGGCGTGCCCAAACGAAACTTTGGAAACTGAAGTATGTTTTTATTAGCGACGTTGGATCGTAAAAAAAAGGCGCTGGAATAGGACAGTGAGAAATCTGTGCAACCGAGGCCGTCATGTGACCGTGAAAATCGTTGAGCAAAATTGTTTGGCACAGTGCCCCAATAAACGAAACCATGTTCCATGTTGCAGGATCGAAACCGGCAAGCGGAACAGTACAGATAAGGAAATAACATCTCGAAAATTTGATTAAACCGTGCAGAACGTTGTGATGCCTCCCGTCATCATCAGTGCATCGGTTGCATCGGAAAGAATGTGAAATTGTTTCCGGAATTCTACCGACTGACTGAGATTTGTTTTGCTACGCTAGTGATTGGCAGATTGAAAAACCCCCCGGAAAGGATTTTTCCCAGTTGTGCGCGAGAGCAAAAGCTGTCCTAAGGGTGTGCCGTTTCGTTTGGACAGTTTCAGACATGTAGGAGGACTTTGTTTCATATCGATCGAGGTAAAGAAAATTGTAGCTATTAGTGCAAAGTTGCTATTTAATTTTCCATCCGATACTTCCTTTTTTAGGGATATGGGGTGAGATATTCGAGCAAATATAACTAGAAAACAAAATGTGTTATGTCCGTTTCGAACTTTTGGGCCACATTTGGGTAATGTTTATGTGCGGTGTCTCAGTCACAAAGGAGATGAAATTGGGGACCCCAGAGACACGTATGGGACGACGATGCTAATTGGTAGACGGGCGGTGATGTTTGCAAAATTATTATTGGATGTTAATAAGCTAACCCGTTCGGGAATGCACGGCCTCAGATTGTGTGTTTTAAATGTTTACACATGGTTCCATTGGTGCATTTTGTTTGCATGCAGTTTACTCGCTTCGGGGGGGTTTCGGTTTATCAGGATTTTTTAAAAAATGTTTTTACGTCATATATTAGAGATACTGTTGGTGAAATGTTCGCCCACAAACAAACGGGTAAAATAGGTCATGGAGAAGGCGAACTGTTTGAAGCTTTCAGCTTATCATTGCTGTCACTCAGATCTAATCCCACTCTTCAATCTAATCCCTTTTTACTGTAGGGTCCTGACCTCACTCACACACACACACCCAGATATCATCCCCCCGTTAGCGCCAATATGCTTCGGCTAAATTGGCCGGCAAAGTTTGTTGCGACTACTCGTCGAGTCATTGCACCCTCGGAATGGTGTACGGTTCACATCACAGAAACTTTTCCCACTCACTGGCGAGAATACGTAACTATCATTGATTGCGATCGACGGTGTCAAGTGCAGACTCGTTCAATTATACAAAATTGAATGTTTAATCTTAGTCGACAACAAAAATACAGCGTGTGCAAATTATTTATTGATAGATTCAATTTCAAAGCTGTCACATTGCAGTTTATGTCCCCGGTAGTGAATCGGTATCAAATGGAGATAAAACCGCTAGCAAAACGCCAACCGACCACGTGTCTGTATGTGCGCATCTCTTTGTCGGGGAAAAAGTTGCCCTGAACGTGAATCTGGAGGGAAACGCTTTGATGTGTGTGGATCCTTGCTGTCCAAACGGAAGGTCGGCAAGGATCTCCAGTAAAAAAAGGACAAAGAACGATTTAACCGGGTAGGAACGAAACATAAACGGCCGGACACTCGTAAACTCGAGCAGAAGTGTATGTTCGTGACGTGTTGTGGAAATGCTCGGCCATGGAATATTTATCCTACCAAATCCCTTCTGCGTTCCATATTTTAAAGCGAAGCCCGGTACACGCGTTTAGCTTCTTAAGCCGTTTTTCGTTCGTTGCATTCGGTGTTCTATTCCCAGCGCTGTTTGAAAACACGTGTTACATAAATCCAATCTATGAGGGGTCCAACTTTGAACGAGTCTTTCATCGGAGAAATTCAAGAGCTAGTAACCAAGCGGGGAACCTGTCTCGATGAGTCAGTTCAAGGTGTGTGAACCGATTAAACTTTCCTAATCCCTATAACTTAATGGGCGGTGACAAAGCAAGATGCTGCGTGACCTCCTGCCACATAAGCGTTGGGGCACGCGGTCTAGTGTGTGGACGAAAAGGTGGCGGAATGTTTAATAAAAGTTTTTCCCCCCCAGTTTTCCCACGAAACAAGGTAATCAGTTCAGATCAACGGCACGTGCCCACGGGCGAGTACTACTGATGAGCCCAAGCAGTATCATATCTCGTGTTTGTGTTTACTCCCTGCAAACAAAAAAGCACCTGCACCACATGGGAGGCACGAACCCGCGTGCATACAACACCCATCTGTGTTATACGCGCGTTAGTAGTGTGTAGATAATCCAGTTCTAATACTCCACGGTTCCTGGCAATGACGATGATTCTGATTTTGTTTTGTGACCACTTCCACCGGTTTTTGTTTGACGCACAAAGTTGCCGTGTGTGTGGGTAGAACGGGCAAGAATATGCAATACGGACGATCGACGGACAACGTTTGTGTATGCAGCTCATATAATCACAGAGGGGCAACAGTGCAACAAACAAAAGTGGAGTTTATCTTCCCGTGATAAAACGCGGCGCAATGTTTCTTTCTTCACTGCTTCGTTGTGTGCTGCTGCGTGCTGTATCCGATAAGAGTGTGATGTTGATTATGCGTTTTCCATACTTTCGCACAGGGCACAGCCACTTGTTTAACGTTTTGTGTTCGCACTTTAGCCTCAGAATCTCCATAATGGGTGATAGGGCGCCATTTGGAAACGGCGTGCAGATAGCGTACGTCTACGCTTCTATAAGAAGCTTCACTTTGATCAGCTGCTGTCTGCTGAATTGAACTTTTTTTCATTTGAATAAATCGAATCGACTTGTCTACCAAATGTGACGTGATTTCAGATTTCGATTAAACTGTAACTTTGCTTGGCACTTGTTTTCTTTACACACCACAACACAAGACAAACCGGGTGTGTGGAAGCCGATAAGCGGCGGTACCAGTTTGTGTGTGCGACGCACTCGATGGTGTAGTACCGTAGTTTGCGTGTTCCGTTTGTTCGAACTCTCCGGTTGATCGCGACGCGCTAGCCCGCTCGCTTCCATGCGGTACGACGGCTAGAGCAAAACTACGAGCTCCAACGCGTTCGCAGCGAGAATGTACCGAGATATTGCTCCATACGAAACACACGCAAGACTCGGTTCGACTTCCATTCGGGTTCGGTTCGCCGTGACGTTGGGGCCGACGCGATGCGAATACGAGCAGCAACATGGTTTGCGCGAACAGAGTGCGTGCCCCATGCGCGTTGCCGCCACGGAACAACAGCCGGCAACCGCGCCACACTCACACAGCTGATAGTATGGATGGAGCGTCTGTTACGCGACGTTATAGATGATTGTGGTGCGTCCTGTTCCTTTCGGATCGCTCGCTTATATATACATCCCGCAACAGCTGCACCAGTGCACCGGTTTATCACGTCCCGCTAAGGGATACCCGAGACAGGCGGTCGCGCTAGTGACATTCGGAATAGTTGGACATGCGACTAAACGAGTTGGTGGGTTGAAATTCAAAAGATGAATGGCTTTAGAACGCCGTTCTCGGCAGCTAGTCGATTGCCTTATGCCTCTGTTAACCCTTGTGTGCGTGGAAAGTGTTGGGTTGTTTAAAATGATTTATCAAAACCGGTTTGTTAGTATATCGGAGAAGTAATTAGTAACCCACAATCACACGCACGAGTTGTTTCAATATCACGTCCATACCAATACATTGGAGCAATTTTACATTGTTTCGTCTGTGAAGATATGCAAACATAACATGTTGTATAGTTTTGTTGTATCACTTTGTCACTATTTTGGTGTGCGATAATTGTTGGACATTAATACATACGCGGTATTAGTGGGATTTCAATCGTTTGGTTGTTTTGGCAGGATAAAAATAAAAATCTCTTTGATTGGAATGCTTTTAGCCCAATTCGTGCCCCCCAACGTATGGCGGAGGCTGACGGCAACTGCTCCACAGCGTTGTTCTCCGCTCAAGTTTCGCTGGCAGTGGCAAGGAGACAAGGAGGTGTTAGTATGTTTTTTTCTCCTCTGGCCGGTGAACCTTTCTTCTGTCAGCGCTGGTGATTGATGACTATCTGTTGATTTATTCGCTAGTGTAATCTCATGGGCCGGACCTTATTTATGTTGTAAAATGGTTCTTCATCCTCCATTCTTGAGCATAAGTTTTAGTATTTCCTTGTACCTATCATCAGCCTTTAATACATAAATTTGTTGCTGTACCCGGTAGCGCTCGAGAAGATTTTAATAATAGTTGCACTAATACACCACAATTTTGGATATCAAATATGCGACCGTAAGAACTGCGGGTGCTTCACAAAAGGCATGCGGGTTTAAATAGGAACCATAAGCCATAACCAGAACTTTTATCCAACAGTGGATGAAATGTTAAAACTTTACTCTCAGTCTTGTCTGTTTTTTTTTGGTTTCGTTCTTCCTTTTGCCAGCAAACAACGTGCCTGACGGCGGAAGGTTTAACTTAGTGCTGTGTGACTGTTCGTTTATGGGATAGTGACTACTGGGTCGCATCCTTGGTGCCTCGAGCCTCGAAACCAACGCTGTGGAAACCTCAAACGGAAGTGAATTTTCCTGCGATTTCCGGGATTTTATATTGTTGTTTGTAGAGCGGGCGAAGAAATCTATGCGATCCCTATGGGGGATGATGGATATGATGATGATAATGGGCGGGGAGACGTTTGCTACTTGTTGTAACACACAGAAGGACAGCATAGCAAATGGAACTGGCGGATGGGAGTGCAAATAAGCATTTGGAAAATGTTCATTTCACGTGACATCAGACATCAGCAGCTAAGCTAAAACCCGGGTAGCCACATTTGTATCTGCCGGAGGTTTAAGAACATTCATCTGTTTTGCATGAATTAAAACTTTAATCCACTTTCGTCTTAGCTAGCGTTCGTACCGTTGAATTGTGTTTTGTTGTTTTTACGAGTGGCCATCACCGGTGGCCATAGCAAAACAATGTGCCTTGACGGTGGAACATCTTACTCCACGACTGAAGATGAAGTGGTTGGTGTTTATCGAACACTTTACGAGAATTTAGAAGAGGGTATGCAAAATGGATTGGATTGTCTGGTCGTGCGGTAGACGATTAATTGTGTACTCGAGATGAAATTGGATGGAATATGTATTGTGGCCGTGGAATAAGTCTTGAGCGTTTGACAGACGCGCATTGCCGAAATGATGAAACTCGATGCGCTCGTAATCAATATTTATTGGCGTATCTTCTTGAGATACACAGAATGTGGCGCTTTTTCCCTTATTGTTATTCAACCAAACTCAAGGGAGTGGATCAAACCGGGAGATGCGCTTAAAATAGCCACAGCCGTAGCTGGTTGTAATGCAACAAATCGACGACTGTTTTGGTTCGATTTGGGGTTCTAATTTTTCAATGCTTCACATTAAAGAAACAACTTGAAGGATTGATGCAGTTTAGATAAATGTTTGAAGTGCTCTTCTTAGGATGTTATTTACGGAGGTAAATAGTATTTTGGAACTCGTGCATTGTGATTTATGGAGCACGATGTAGAAGATGAGATGAGCAGCAGATGTTCTCTCAATCGCTCGCGATCGAGTTTGGATGTCTGAGCGGCGTTGGTGAGCAGTTGCGGATCTAGCGGTTGGTGGAGTAAACGATTGTCAAGTGTCTCGTTTGCCGAGGGGCTTCGAAAAGTCGTTTAAGTCGGCCCCTTGTATTGTGGATGTTAAGGGCCTCTTTTAATTCTTCTCCTTCTTCTTCCTTTTGTAAGATATTCCACAATATGGTACAAGAATTTCGTTGCCTCATCGTTCCTGCACTACATTGTGAATTTGTTTACACAAGACCTCCTAGTATGTGGCACGGCAATTATTGCCATATGTCCCGGGCGTCTTTCACAAAATTCTACAAACATTTCAATTGGGTGGTCCGAAGATCGAATATCCGATCTGGCAAGGTCCATGTTGTTTGGTCTGGCTACTAGAGCTTGACATCGAATTTCATTCCGGTTGAGGCCTGTTGCGCAACTTAAACTGGACACACAATTTTAGAGAAATGGTCGGTACGTTATCAGTACTTTCAACGCGATAAAGATGAAGTTTATTTAGGACTCCTTGGAAAGGTACGATCACCTGATCATTTCATTGTTAGGCTTTTTAATCTTAGCACATTGTCCTACTGCTTTAACTCTTTTCCATAATCTTCCTCAAGACAATGATCAAATTAGACTAGAGGACCTCTACCAGCCCTCTGACCTTTTCTAATTTTCTTGTCGTTGTTAGTAATTAAAGTTTTCTTTGGGTCACATATTTAGATTATTTTGAATTTCGCTGAATTTGAATATTATGCGACCATTAGTGTACAAGATTCTTAACCTACCCAAAAAAAATGAAGATTATTCTTATCGTTTCAAAACGAGTGATTCCTAGAAAAACTTTTATTACATTAAATACGAATTTATAACCATTCCGGGTGGTGTTCAACTGCGCGCCACTTGAATGATTAAGCAAAGGAAATACGTCACAAATTTTATTTATGTGCGTAAACATTAATCTAGAATGTGTAAATGTTTTCATAACATAAGACGCTCTTTTGGGGCGCATGCCGACAGTTTTTTGTTTGTCATTCGTCATGACTGATAGTGAATAATAGAGATGTAACACTAACAAGGTATTAGCCGTGATTATACATGCTGATAATGAAAAACCACAACCAAACCCAAACACGATTTAGAAGAAAAAAAATTGATTTTGTTAGCGTTTAATTATTTGGTGCAAGTTCCTTATCTAATAACGAATAATTGCTGAATTTCTTACACGTAGTGCAAAGTAAATTCAGTACTTAGATATTAAAAAAACACTAGTATTCATACGACGAATTATTCAGATCTCGTATCAGAAACAGATCTTTCAAAAAAAATTAAGCTTAGCTTTTTTCCTTGTATGCATTTTATTCCCTGTGAAATTCCATATGTAAAATTCCACGAAGCCGTGACCTCAATGTGGGTGCATTTTTCGTATTAAGTTTCAACCCAAAGGCAATAACCACTAACCCATCCTCATCTCCCTGCTCTCCCGTTGCAGTTGCTGGACATGCTAAAGTTCTACGCCCGCTTTGAGATCAACGATAAAACCGGGGATCCCCTAACCGACCACGATATGACGCAATTGCACTACGCCAAAATCAAATCCCTACAGAAGGCGGCATTCGCCAAGTTCCCCAACCTGCGTCTGTTCGCACTGTCCAATGTGGCGAACGTGGATACGCGCGAATCGCTCGAGAAGCACTTCGGTGCACTCGATTGTGACAGCCTGCGAGAAATCGCCTGCTATCTGAATCTGGTCCCGGAGAAGCTGCAGTCACCGTTCGAGTGGCACCGGGCGGATGAAACATTCCTGCGGGAGCTGCTAATCTCACGGCACGAACGGCGCGTATCACAGCTGGAATCGCTGAACGAGATGCCCCTGTACCCGACCGAAGACATCATCTGGAACGAGAACATCGTCCCGACGGAGTTCTACTCGGGCGAAGGATGTTTGGCGTTGCCGAAGCTAAACCTGCAGTTCCTAACGCTGCACGATTATCTGTTGCGAAACTTTAATCTCTTTCGGCTGGAATCGACATGTAAGTATCACTGTCCGTTACTATTCATTCGAACTGTAGTCCCACTACTTTAGGCAAATAAAAGAGCATTAGAATATCGTCATCTTTGTTGGGGTCCTATCTTGATTTCTGAAGTTATTTTAAAGTTCCCCGATAAATATTCCGTGAGGCTTTCGTGCATCTGTTGCTTGTTATTTGTGAGGTTAATGCCATTTAATTATCAAAAAATAATCCTAAAAGGACTTCACTTTTTATTGCAGCATTAGGACAAATTATGTCTGTGCGATCTAGAATCTGTGAGGCACGTTATGGAGCATTTTAGTTGAGTGGATTTGGACGACGGTGCGATACATCATTATAATGGGCTTTAGGGTGCTTATTGCGTGATTTCGGCATTTCAGCTTCCATCTTCTCAGCATGAGACATTTGTTGGGCCTTGTCCCATATCACACATGAGAGCTTTTAGATCTTTATTTTACTGTTCTCGTGTCTCTCGTAACCGTCACTTCGTTTCTGTTGCTTCAATTCATTCTCTCTTTTGCCATTAATTAACTTTCGATCCTTTCTTCTGTTCCGTCATCACTTATTTTGGTTGTGATTTTTTGTGCTCAGTAAATATCCCTTTTTTGTTATTCTATGTTATCGGTTCATGAGAAAATGCGATTTGCTAAAACCCAATCGTTTTCTTTCCACAGATGAAATCCGGCAGGATATTGAGGATGCCGTCAGCCGTATGCTCCCGTGGAAATCGGAAGATGGCGATGTGGTGTTTGGCGGATGGGCCCGCATGGCTTTACCGATCCAATCGTTTGCCGTGGTGGAAGTGTCCAAGCCTCACATTGGCGAGAAGAAGCCGTCACGCGTCCGGGCTGACGTCAGCGTGACGCTGAACGTACGGAAAGAAGTTCAGGAAGAGTGGGAAAACCTCCGTAAGCACGATGTGTGCTTTTTGGTGACAGTTCGTCCAACCCAACCGATCGGTACCAAGTACGACTACCGGGAACACTTTGTACCGCAAGTCGGATTGGTGCATGTCCGCGGTTGTGAGATCGAGGGTATGCTCGATGCAAACGGACGTGTCATTGAGGATGGTATTGAACAACGACCGCAGTTGGCCGGTGAGCAGCGAACATTCCGCGTTTGGCTCGATTCGAACCAGTATCGGTTGGACATGGACGCTACATTGCAAGCTCCTACCGGCGAGGAAGACGACGGGAAGGAAGATGTTTATGAAGGCTTCAACATCATTATGCGCCGAAAGCCTAAGGAAAACAACTTCAAGGCAGTGCTGGAAACGATCCGGCATCTGATGAACACGGAGTGTGTCGTTCCACCGTGGCTGCACGATATTCTGCTCGGGTACGGTGATCCCGGAGCGGCTCATTACAGTCGCATGCCGGATCAGGCTCGGGTGTTGGATTTCAATGACACCTTCCTTGATTACCAGCATGTGGCGGGTAGTTTCCCGTCGTACGAGATTGTAGCTGCGCAGCAGGAAGGAAGTGTGGGTCTCCAACCACCGTTCCGGCTCACTTTTGAGGATGTTCCGAAGGAAAGTGATTCTGACATGGAACAAGAGAGCGAAGAAGAGCTACCGAAGCGTATCCGTGTGGAACCGTATCGCATACCGAGCCGCGGTCCTTACAAGTACAACGAGCCGAAGAAGAACGCGATCCGCTTTACACCGACGCAGATCGAGGCGATCCGGGCGGGAATGCAGCCGGGTTTAACGTTGGTGGTCGGTCCACCCGGTACGGGCAAAACGGACGTGGCCGTGCAGATAATCTCCAACCTGTACCACAACCACCCGCAGCAGCGTACGCTAATTGTGACACACTCGAATCAAGCGTTGAATCAACTGTTTGAGAAGATCATGGCACTCGACATTGATGAGCGTCATCTGTTGCGTTTGGGACATGGTGAGGAATCGCTCGAAACGGAGAAGGATTACAGCCGGTACGGTAGGGTGAATTATGTGTTGTCGAAGCGTATCGATTTGCTTGGACAGGTGCAACGGTTGCAGGAGTCTCTAGGTGTTAGTGGTGACGTGGCGTACACTTGCGAGACGGCGGGCCACTTCTATCTGTACCACGTGGTGGCAAGGTGGGAAAAGTTCCTGGCGGAGTTTGAGTCTGAGAGTGCGGAAGAGAATCCGGCACGGGAGCGTTTCGAGCAGCAGTTCCCGTTCGTCCGTTTCTTCAAGGATGCTCCCCAACCGTTGTTTGGGGGTGTGACGTACGAGGAGAACATGGACATTGCGCGTAGCTGCTTCCGTTACATATCGCACATGTTCGCTGAGCTGGAGGAGTTCCGGGCATTTGAGCTGTTGCGCAGTGGGTTGGATCGTTCGAAGTACTTGCTGGTGAAGGAGGCCAAGATCATCGCCATGACGTGTACGCATGCGGCACTTAAGCGGAAGGAGCTGGTCACTATGGGCTTCAAGTACGATAACATCCTGATGGAGGAGGCAGCTCAGATATTGGAGATTGAAACGTTCATTCCGCTTCTGCTGCAGAACCCTATGGATGGGTACAATCGGTTGAAGCGCTGGATCATGATTGGTGACCATCACCAGCTGCCACCCGTGATCAAGAACATGGCGTTCCAGAAGTACTCCAACATGGAACAGTCACTGTTTACGCGCTTGGTGCGGCTCGGTGTGCCTACGATCGATCTCGACGGACAGGGTCGTGCGCGATCGAGTATCTGCGAGCTGTACAAGTGGCGCTACAGTCGTCTGGGTGATCTGGAACACGTGCACAAATGGCCCGAGTATTGTCGTTCCAATGCAGGGTTCGCTTTCGAGTATCAGCTGATCAACGTGGAGGACTTCAACGGGGTGGGTGAATCGGAACCAAACCCGTACTTTTACCAGAACTTAGCCGAGGCGGAATACGTGGTGGCGGTGTTTATGTACATGCGGCTGCTTGGGTATCCGGCGGAGAAAATTTCCATCCTCACCACGTACAACGGACAGAAGCATCTGATCCGGGACGTGATTGAGTCACGGTGTGCCGCTAATCCGATGTTTGGCAAACCGCATAAAGTGACCACCGTCGACAAGTACCAGGGTCAGCAGAACGACTACATCCTGCTGTCTCTGGTGCGTACGAAGACTATCGGTCACATACGGGACGTACGGCGTCTCGTGGTGGCGATGAGTCGTGCCCGTCTTGGACTCTACATCTTCGGACGTGTAGCACTGTTCAAGAACTGTGTCGAATTGCGTCCAGCTTTCCGTTTGCTCATGAACCGACCGCTAGAGTTGCAGTTAAAACCGGACGAGAAATACCCTGGAGATCGCGGACTAGGCAGTGGCAGTAATGCGTCCGAATCGTCGCTAAAATCGATTAAAGATATGACGGAGATGGCACAGTTTGTGTACCAGCTGTACATGCAGCAGGTGAACGTAATACGCGAAGAAATGGTACGATTTGTCTCTCATAACAAGAACATTTTTGTGCTAATGGACACACTTTTTTTGTTTTAGGAAAAAATGAAAACCCTCTTCGAGAAGCAACAGCAGGAACACCAGCAGGAAAAGATGGACGAACAAATCAAGCAAGCCGATGCGGAAACGGAGGAAGCGGAGAAGCAACGTTTGGCGGAAGCGGTGGCAAAGAAAGATTTTACTCCCACACCCATTCGGAACGAGATAGGCGATTTGGTTGAACCGATGGAAACGGCACAACTGGTGGTTCCGGTGCGTCGTGGCAAAAAACGGACCGCTGAGGAGGAACCGGAGGCTGTGCCAGCATCAGCAGAAGAGATGGCTACCGAGGAGGATACGGAGAAGGAAGTGGTGGATACGCCTACCGATGAACCGATGCCCGAAGAAAAGGAGAAAGACGATTAATGTTAAGAATAGTGGCTGGAAGATGGGCCAAATTTGAAATGCCCCTTAATGTACTTTTTTCTTTTTATAATAGTAAAGTAAATGATCTACGTAATATGATCGTTTGTTCCCTGTATTTCTTCAGCATTTTATTTTTCGAACTCTAATTCTCCTTTTATTTTATCGTATTTTACAATTAGCTTAACCAAAAACGTATGAATAATTTAGTTTAATTTATGTACCATTCATGTGGCTATTGTTTACGAAAGTTTTCGCTAAAAGTTTTGTGCAATTTTTTCACCTTCCTTGGCCCCAAACCGGAACACATGCTTAGCTTCTCCTCGGTCGTATTGATCAACTTCCCGAGCGTTCCATAGTTCTGCAACAATATCATCGCGTCCGTTTGATTGACCGGTTTGATGGTGGTAAGTGCCCGCACCAGCCTCTCGTGTGGATACTTCTCGGCCCGCTCCATAATCCAATCCGGTGGACGGTTTTCAAACAGCTTGTACTTTTCCACGATCCGTCCAGCTTCATCCGCGTTCCATGCGAGCATAAGCGTGAGATCGGCCAGTAGACAGATGCGGGTAAGATGTTTCAACGCATTCTGCGGTTCGGTAATGTCGATTTGCACTAGCAACACGCGAAGCTCGTACATTTTCCCAAGCTGCTTCAAACGCGCGTGAATATAGTCCGGGTTGAGGTTGTGATAGCGCAATGACAGGAAGAGTACGCATGCACTTGCTCCGACCACATAGTCCGGCACGATATCGTCATACTCCCAGGGAATGTTTTGGATTGCTTTAAGCAATGGATTACCACGCTGCTTCGGATTTACCAGAATGCAATGGCTTTTGTTTACTTTAGCCACAACGACCGGTTGCACCGGTGTTTCGGTTGAACCACTGGTTGATGGGGTCGGTGCACTGGACGATACTTTGGTTTCACTTACGGCGGATAGCTTCGGTACAGGTGGTATATCCAGTGAAGCCAATAGCTCATCGTCTTCGTCCATTTTTGCAAACGTTATCTGGTTGCGAGAAAATCGACCGGCAAGCCGGCAACGCGTTTGTTATTGTTTATTTTCCGTTTTGACAGCTCGGGTTTAAAAATGTCCAGCGCGGGAATTTGTTAATCGACGTTCGAATAAAATCGATGTTCAAATAGTCGAACAACATGATTAGTGTACTTGGTGGTGGTTGTGGTCGATTGGCGTTCGTTTTGATGAGAAATATATCGGCAATTGGCTGTTTTCATCATTTAAAATCCATCAAACTGTTGTTTACAAGTTTCCTCAAAATGATGACACTGGAATTAAGGCTTCGACATGATGACATTCCAAAATTCTTCATTAGGTAATTGGTTACAAAATTACACGAAAGACGAGAAGATTTTGTGAAGCTATTTCTTCACAAAAAGATAACAAAACTCTGAAATAGTACACACCCACAAACACAGCATATGCAACTTGTGCATTGTACAACTTGTTGAAGTTGTTGATTTCGGTTGATCGTAGCAACCTGCCGTTTCACGCCGAACTCCGGTACATGTTGGTTGCTATGGTAGACCAAACGTGACTGTTTGATTTCTTCACAATCCATCACTGACACACAGGATTTGTGAGGTGTCCTCAATTTGTAGGTGTATCCGAACTAGGCTGTTGACCGCGGTCATCGATTGGACGACGGAAGATTTTCCACTTCGAACCATACGCACCAACAATGGGCGATCGGAATTTGGAACTACAAACCACACTGGTGCGCTACAACAACCCGGTGTTGGTGGTGAAACACGTTGAAAAAAGGGAACCAACGAGTGAGTCGGCACCACCGAAAGAGCAAACAGGCCGTCCCGGGTCGGGTGGTGCCGTCGTAGTCGACAGCCCCCGGGAGACGGAAGAAATACTCAACTGCATCTTGCCACCAAAAACATGGGAAGAAGATGGCCAACTGTGGACACAAACCGTTTCCAGTACGCCCGCCACGCGGCAGGATGTGATCAATCTGCAGGAAATGTTGGACACACGCTTGCAGCAAACCCAAGCACGCGAAACGGGCATATGTCCGGTTCGGAGGGAACTGTACACCCAGTGCTTCGATGAGCTGATCCGGCAGGTTACAATCAACTGCACCGAGCGAGGTCTTTTGCTGTTGCGAGTACGGGATGAGATTGCGATGTCACTGGAAGCGTACGAGACGCTTTACTGTAGTTCCGTATCGTTTGGCATCCGTAAGGCACTGCAGGCACAGGAAGGTAAGGAGAAACTCCAGGAACAGATCCAACAAGTGGAGCACGAGAAGGAACTGCTGCTTAACTCCATCAGCGATATGAAGATTAAGGCGGACCAAGCAGATCGAAGGAATGCGGAATTGCGTGCCTCAGAGGAGAAAAAACATTCGGAGGAGATTGCATTCCTGAAGAAAACTAATGCACAGCTTAAGGTAAGTTCTCCCGATAGTATATCTCAAAGTATTTTGTTTTTTAGTGTAAAACCTTCCCGTGGCTTCATATACGAGATACATTCCGTTGAGTTTTGTGAAAACGGATATATTTATTGACAATTCATTGTCCTGATTGTGACACAATATTTTACAGGCCCAACTGGAAGGAATTATTGCACCGAAGAAGTAGATAGCCTACATCCGGAACGCTACACTGTACGTGTGTCAGCAGCAGTATGGATTTTCAACAGCGAGAGTCTGATAGGACCAACGGAACCGATAGTCTTTTGTTTGTTTGTTTGTAGCTAAATTTTTGCGCCTATAACTAATACAACACACTTTAAAAAATCTTTCGACAAGTTCGAGTCGCTTGTACGAATCCGAGAGCACGTGCCCGGAACACTGCCCGCGGATGATTGATTCAGGGGTTGTAACAGACGTGTCGGCTCAACGCGTTTCGGTGCTTCGTTAGCACTTTTCGTTGATCTCCGGTACCACCTTGAACAGGTCGGCTACCAGCCCGTAGTCGGCCACCTGGAAGATCGGTGCCTCCGGATCTTTGTTGATGGCAACGATCGTTTTCGAGTCCTTCATACCGGCCAGGTGCTGGATGGCTCCGGAAATGCCAATAGCGACGTACAGCTCGGGCGCAACAATTTTACCCGTTTGGCCGATCTGCAAATCGTTCGGTACATACCCGGCATCAACAGCAGCACGGGAAGCTCCCACAGCTGCGCCCCATTTGTCCGCAAGATCGTACAGCATCTTGAAGTTATCGCCCGACTTCATACCACGTCCACCGGACACGATGATCTTCGCCGCGGTGAGCGAAGGACGGTCGGATTTGGTTAGCTCCTGGCTGATGAATTCGGTCGTTTTGCTTGCAAAATCTCCGGCCGGAGCTTGCTCGATCGCTGCCGCACTTCCGGCCGCTCCCGTTGGCTCGAAGTTAGTACCACGCACCGTAATGACCTTGACCGGATCTTTCGATTTCACCGTCTGGATAGCGTTACCAGCGTAGATCGTGCGCACGAACGTATCGGCCGACTGTACGCCGATGATATCCGATACGGGTGATACATCCAGCTTTGCAGCGATCCGGGGCAGGACAGCCTTACCGAAAGCCGTCGCTCCAGCTACGATGTGTGTGAATTTGAACTGCTCTTGTGTGGCCAACACGAGCGGTGTTAGTGATTCCGCCAGCAAACCTTTGTACGCATCTCCCTCAGCGACCAACACCTTCTTAACACCGTCCAACTTTGCGGCTGCCTCCGAAACAGGACCAACCTTTGTACCGGCAACCAGCACGGTCACATCACCGCCGAGCTTCTTCGCCGCAGTTACCGCGTTGGCCGTGATTGGATTCAGCGTCTCATTGTTGTGTTCGGCTACGACGAGCGTGCTCTGGAAGCGCCGAAAACCCTGCCGAAAGTGTGCGAAGAAATCGATGTTTGTTAGGCGCGTGTGTGAATTATATAATTAATTTCAATTGAGGACAAAGGTGGAGCGGTTCCAGCGGGCGTCTGCATTCTCTTCCGGGGCAGTGGCAAACAGCCGTTCGTTATCTCGCGTTATCATCAAACACCGCGGGCGAAGATGGACGATGTGGAACGAACTGATCGCGCAATGTTATGCAAAAATCACCTTCGACCCGGGTACGTTCTGTACGCTTACCTGCACCGATGGTCGTGCGAGCGATGAAGAGCAGCGGGCAAACATTGTATGTTATTAGTTCGGAACCAATAGAAGCCTTAATGAACAACGGGAACAGGAGGAAAGAATCACAGACGTATCGGGTGGCGAATTTATTAAATGGAATTGTTGTCAATTGACGTCGGTCGTTTCCCAAGTAGCGAATTAGCTCAACAACAGCTAGTTTGACAGTTGGGCTAGCTGTCAAGTATGGATTTGAATGAAGGTGTCGTTATATTGAGCGATAAATGTACGGGGATGATTTTATTCTTTGCAGCATTTAGAAATTAGTTTAAAAAAATATAGAAATTTAGTTGCACGTGTACAAAATGAATATAAATAATGTTTTTTTTTTGCGTCGAAATGAACAAACAAACTGAGAGTTTCTAGTGTAATTAAGAGAGACTTCAACGAATGGAAAGCGACGAAAAAATTTCTCTTCAAATGACTTGAAAAGGCACGTTTGAGGAATTATCAATTGTTGAATGTTTCACCTTTGTAGCATAATAATCAGCTTCTAAAGATGTAATCTACTATTTCTTTTCAATTGCATTAAACGCTTATACATCAGGGTTTGTTAAAATATCATTTAATGTTTTGTTTTCCATTCTCTTATCCCTTTCATTAACTTTATTATTGGTATTCACAATCGTTTCTCGCTTAATTTGGTTTGTTAGCTTACCCACGGCAAACCACCGGCCGCTGGCCGGTGGCATCAGGAGGCGAAGGAGAGAACAGTGAGAATAAAATGACGATCACTTTGTGGGTGAGTCGAAAACGAAACGTGCGATCCCTGTTTCCCTGGACACAAACCCCTTCCCATGTACCGGGTGTGTGTGTAGCGTGCCGTGGTATGGGGTTGAGGTTTTTTTCTTTTTTTTTTTTTGAAAGTATGTCACACCCAGCATTTACAAACTCTACGGTACATACCCTCGCTCAGCTGCACTGCTCCGCGTTATCAATATTTCTGGTATAAAGCGCGCCGCACGCGTACGACTTTTCCCTTACTTAATTTACAATATCCGCCATTTCATAAAGCCTACCATTTTACCATTACTATCCTCTCGTCGAGGTGGAAATCATTAATGCTTTAGTAAAGAGAGTAACAACAATTGCGCTATAGTGTTCGTTTGTTTCTTTTTAATTTGTCTTCATCCAGTTCAACAAATTGTGGACGTACTAATGCAATAGGAAGTGATGCGCGCGAGGTCGACCATTAAACGCAACAAAGCATTAGACTAATAAATCGCTACCAATGTTTTACTTAACATAATAAACACAGTTTTTTTCCATTGCACGCAAAACGAAGAAAAAAGAACAGGATTGAATGCAAAAACGCGCAACACAAAATGTATGTTGGCGTTCACGTTACGGTTACGGAGAAGTTGCTTTGCCAATAATACTCTAGACCGCATTTTTGTACACTTTGAATGATTAGTGATTTTTCGTTTTTTTTAAGCAATAGGGAAGGAAAATGCGCACTCAATTAAAACACCTGATTCGAACTAGTCACACCCTATATAATCCTGTTATTTTGTTTTGGAATGAGGAAAAACGGATTAGAGAGCCGACGAGATGCTCGCTTTGCCAAATCCTGTTTCACGTTTAGTGGTTATGGATTGGCGAGAAAAAATAAACGGAAAGTTGTACAATAAGGACATATAAACATATAACCTGCTCAGGTTGCTCTTTGCCATCGATCATCGGTCGGCAGTGCGTGCGAATGCATTAGCACTCTAGCCACTGTGTACGCCATTTACATTTCATCTATTCTATCATATTCACCTACTACCCCTTTATATTCCCCTATCGTCCTGGCCCCAACTCCTTTTTCACCCTGGTACTTTGTTTCAGCCAGTTGGCGCCTTCGTTTTCCCTCCACAAATTCCTACTAAATTATTACCACCCAATTATACCACCGCCCACGCCGTCCACTTTTAGTCGATAATGTTTTGATTCACTAAGTGTATGTTGTGTCTAACGTCTACCACGTGCATTTAATTAGTGTACGATTGGTTGTTTTTTGTTGTTGTTTCCAATTTGAATAACTTGCCTACTAACCTTTTAAGTTGCGTCACCCCTTCTCATCATCGTTCTATTGGCGCACGTACTCGTACTCGTTCCGTTACTATCCTAAACGTTACATAAATTACACTAGACTTCCTTCCACCCCACAAATTGGAGCTGCCCTTTTATCATTTCACCTTCTTCTTCAACAGGGCATTGTCTTTTTTTCTTCTTGAAAGGATAAAACAATGGTCAGAGGACACGGGTGTATGTGTGTGAGAGATAGTTAGTTGATGTTACTGTCGCGTGCATTATTCCTTCGTGCACAACGAAAGATCGCATAAAATTAGCCAACTTGTGAGAGGAAGAGAAACATTGAGAGACAGGACTGTGGGTGAGATAGAAAATGTTGTGGGATATTTTGTAAGAGAGCTTTATCACATCCATTCAAGATGGATGGCGTGATCGTCGTCGTGAGATTCATGATCACCGCTTTTTTCTTATCATTGACTACTTGAACACGGATACAAACGAACAAATACACGACGTGTTAGAAGAGGCTTTCCGGGTTTGTTGCTCTTGTATCGTTCTGACCGTAGAATCGATGAGGATCGTTCGAAGGAGTTTGTTCGTAATGGGAGTTCCCCGTACGGTGTGGAATGCTTTAAATGCGTTATAGGCGGGATGCCCTTACCCTACTTCGCGAACGTAAGATTGTACGTTTTGAGTTCCATCGGTTCGAGATAGATGTCGGTGAACGAGGTAACGCGTTCGCCCGGATGAAGCCCCGTCAGGGACGTTGCCTGGATCGCTTCGATCCGTAACCGGCGGAATAGCTGCAGTTCACGCACTTCCGCCGTCTGCCGACGATCGATCTCATTGCCACCGTCAATGATGGCGTTTTTGGATGGATTGCTGGTACTACTGCCAGTGGCACCTCCAGCACCACCACTACTGCTGCTGCTACCGTTACCGCAGAAGTAACTGATCATCTCATCACCTCCTATTCGACAGCTGTAACCCTGCCGCTGCAACACCAACAGTGCCGAGCTGGACGGAAACAGTGGCAAGTTGCTTTCGGTAAGCGTGCGCAGATTGAGTACGTGCAGATCGCACGGGAACTGTACCCGTAGTAGCCGTACCGCCCGGTTCAACTCCAGCTGGTTGCTTTCGTCGTAACGTTCGACGATGAACAGGTTGGCCGGGTAGTTAAGTCCGTTTGCGAGCGCATTCGCAAAGATGCTTGGCAGTTGGTAAGGATCTCCGGTTGGTTTTTGTTCCGCGTTGTTGTTGTTCGATGCGACCGGGTCCGGTTGAGCCGCCGCTGGTGTATCGATCGTTTCCAACGTCAACCAGAACCGATGCCTCGTCAACCGACTATCGATAACACCTTCGCCCATTCCACGGTAATCGTCGTACAGTGTGCGACGATCGAGCATTACCTCTAGCTGCCCTGGTTCTAAGCTTGCCGCACCCTGTGCATGTGTTGTCAGCAACGTCAGACGCATACGATCGTCCTGGATGAAAGCGCCGGAGGTAATGGGGAAATAGTTGCCTTCCACCCCAATCGCCGACACCTTCACGCGCTTCTGATACTGGAATCCATTCAAGTCGGAGTAAAACTCCGGATTTTCACTCGCTCCATTCTCGATGTCGGTGACGAACCGCATAAACAGCTCCGTTTCCCGGTTCTTCGGTGGTGACTCAAAGTCAATGTCATTCTCGATGTAGATCGCACTGTCTAGCACACTGTTTGAGTTGTAGATACGTACCGTGTGTGCCAGGAATGGACCGTAAATTGCTGTCACATCGCTTGCCAGCGGGCCGGACGTGATGAGAATGGTAAGATCACCGTACTGCTCCAGCACATCCTTCTCGGAGTTCCGTTGCTCCGGGTCGGTTTTGAAGAGATACGCCCCCGAATGGAACTGAGCGCTTTTATACGCAGCAAACTTGATGGCACACTGGATCTGCTTTCCCATGTGCTTCTTTGTGACCGACTTCAAGAACCCACTCTGTTCGTCAAACAGTAGACGCATCTTATAATTCTCCAGCTGTATATCTCCCGGTTGTTTACTGCGCACTTCAAACGCTTTCGTCTTCTCATCCTGACACTCGGTACAATACAGTGTTGCCATCTTGCCCTGGTAACCATCCTCATCGTACGCGGCCGTGTACGTGGTCAGCGAAAGGGGAGCCAACCGTGCGACAAACATCACCTCGTACTCCTTGTCCGAGGGAACAATTTTACGAGACGTGTACGACGTCTCGGTAATGTTCCACACCGGATTGATCTGGATGTCGACCGTTTTGCCACTTGCATCCAGCACCTTGACGCGCGGTGTTAGTGTGCGTATCGTGACCACCTCGAGCCGCTCCTGGGCGAGCGCATTGTACACGATAAAGTCCGTGCTGCGTGCCTCCGTTACGATGATGGGTGTTTTGCGTGGCAGCTTACCGAAGTTATCCCGCTCTAACTCCCCGATCAGGAAGCCGTGTTGCTGATCGAGCGGTTTCCGCTGCACTAGCAGCTCGATCGTCTTCTCCTGCAGCTTCACCGTGTCCTGTATGCTCTCGAACAGCCGCAGCGCGTAGTCACGCATTACGTTCGCTTTGGACGTACCGGTGATGGCATCGTGGTGTTGGAACAGACCCAAATTGCGCCGTGCCAGAATCATCTTTTCGTAGTTCTTTTCGTAAATTTTGAACGCATTCGAGCTGCTCGTTTGACGGGCTCTGTTAAACGCGACCGTGAACAGTATCTCCAGACTGCGCAGATTGTGTTCGAGTTCGCGGCTGAGGATTTTGTAGTACGGGCGTGTCGTAAAGTACCCGGACCAGTACGCTGGCCGGCCCTCGTTAAAGATGTCGGCATATACAAAGAAATCTCCCTTGAGTGTTGGGAACCGATCGTACCGTTCCCGGATGGCATTGAAATAGTCCACTGGTGTCCCGAAACTAATTTCCGCATTATACTTCTGCCGATGGTCATTTATGTAATCGATCAGCTTCTTGTAGTTGGTGTACTGTTGTTCCATTTCCTTCTCTTTGTTGTACCGGAAGTCATCGCCCACCGGGATGAGTGCAACGTTATGCGGAAACAGGGATGCCGTGCGGGAATACTGTTCCATCAGCAGATCGGCCTTTGCTTCAATGTTTTCCGGCGTGATAAACTGAGCTTTGATGGAATATTCCGTGTACTCTCCAGGGATTTTGCGAAAGTCGAAGTTCAGACAGATGAAAGGATGTGGTCCACACGAATGCTTGATCGAGTAGATGTCGAACGGCATGTTATGCGTTAGCATCGTACGATCGCTCCCACTCTTCCAGTACGGCGCCCAAAGGAAGTCACCGTACCGATGGCGGGCGAACCATTGCTTCCAGGCGTAATGGATCCGTTGGATGATTGTACCCTTGAATCCGGATGCCGACAACAGATACGGTACGGTGCTACCGTGTCCGAAAGGATCGATACTCCAGCCCGTTTTGGGTGTTATGTTTAGATTCGCCTTAACCCACTGGTGTCCTGCAAGAGAGTGTAGAGTGCTGTGTCAGTAGTGGCTTTGTACGCCCGATGAATGTTGTCTCTTACCTTCGATTAGTTGATCCACCATAGCGTACAGATGTGCATTGGCTTCGTCCGTCATAACCCAACCTCCGGTCGTGATTTCTAACCGTCCCGATTGAACCAATTTCTTTAATATCTGCAAATGGAAAAGATTAAACGGTGAGAAAAGAAGATTCATCAATCCTCATAGATTCCTCAATGTTTATCTACAGATTTAGACTACTGGAAAAGCAAGGCAAAGTGGTAAATTTAATAAATAAAAGCAAATGGAATGCTAGCAGTCAAAAGGATATTAAAACACAGGGTTAATTCTTAAAAATTCTTATTTGAAAAGCTAAACCAATAAAAAATTCATAAAACCATGAATTAGGGATGATTTTTTAATTTTTGAAAAGCCGAATCATGATTTAAATAACATTCACAAGATTCACTATGTATAACACTAAATAAATGCCATTCATTACTGGAATTAAATGCCCATATAAAAGAGATAAATTGGATGTTGGAATTGGTTGCATTTCAATTATCGTTATGATATTTTATGCATAACAGTTCGTCGAAAGTAAATTGTAAAAATACGGTTCCATTAAAAATTGGAACGACACGGAACTCTGATAAGCCATGGTGTCAATAAATACATTTCATTTCCTCGAATTTGGTAGAATGTTTTTCGTTTAACGGGAGGAACAACATAGAGGAAGATTACCGAAAGAGAGTTAAAGTTCATGTCCGTTCGATTGCACATTTAAAGCTGAGTTTAAGCTACGTTCGTTGCGTTGCAGCAAGAGACAAGATGAAGCGATAGGCATGATTGCGAATGGTGATGAGAATGATTATGATAGTGGTTAGGTGATATTTGGTGCTACTCGTTCCTTCCTTATCTCTCACGCTAAAAACTTATTCCGTGAAGCGACCCGTTCAGTAGGTCACAGATGCCTAGCGCAGATTACCCGATGCACATATACAGTATAGTGCCGGGTACCCAAACAGCTGACACAGAAAGAACGGCAAGGCAAAAATGGTTTCCACCTACCCGCTGTTTGGTCGGATGTGCCTGATCCCACCAGAGCTGCAGGAAGCTAATTTCGCTCCAGATGAACGACATGTTGCTGTACTCGGGCATTTTGGTGACGGCCAGGTTGAGAATTTGGCGCGAATCCGACTGGAAGTAGTTGACGAACGTTTTCAGCCATCCGGGATCGTTGTGGGAATGTGGCACCACCACAATCTGTTTTGTGTGCATACAGAGGAAGAAAACGGAAAAAAACCATTTAGTGGGTTGTGAAAGGGTGAATTGTTCACGTGAATATACGAGTTCCGTGGTGCGCCGTGGTGATGCATACATTATCACCTAGCTTTCCTTACCTTGAGTGGTGGCCTTTTCGGATCCTTTTGGAGCTTTTCATAGCGCGTTTCGAAATCCTTGTCCCAGTATTCCTTGGTTTTCATCCATTCGGGCTATTGGAAAAGTGAGGAAAATGATAAATACAACGGTCAGATGTTAATTTTTTTTATTCGAGTTCGAATTTATGATTTTAGTCGTTGATACAACTAACTTTAATGCCCGTCAGGCGTATGTCAGGAGCAAAGTTTGCTCGTGTGAGACGAACATACGATTGCAAATTGGCAGCTAAACGGTCGCAAAACGTTTAACCTATTTTACGATCGACGTACCCCTCGTGCCTTACCCTTATTCCGCCTCGTACCTCATGATTTACGGATGTAATAACACTTGAACACCGTGCCAGCAATTAGCGAGCAATCGGGTGCTCGGCATTGAACGATCAGCGATGTACTGATTATTTAGCTGCGGTGTAGCAATATGCCGAAGCGGAAGACACCCTAGTACATATCAACGCATCTCGCATGGACATGCTAATTGTTTGAATGGTAAGCACTCTAAATTGCCTTTCCCAACGGGATGAGTTGTGTGGTGAATTCCAGGAAATTCGGGGCAATGATGGGAAATGAAACTCAAAAAAAGGCAATTACTTGTTTCCAGTCAATTCTGACATTCTGGCTCTTCAGTCAGTCATTCAATTCGATTCCGTGCCCGATTATGCTCGTACTGAATGGCGGACCCATTTGTGTGAGTCAATTATCATCGTAATGTACGTGTGCTACGTATTATGATAAACGATGTCATATCTCTTAATTTACAGTAACTTTACGATATTATATTTTTCCAAGATTTCATCTAGAGCATTAACAAATACTTTACTTAATAATTTAATGTAATTTTTGGTACTTGGGCAATGGAAAGGATGCCGAACAGAATAAGGTATTCTTAAAATTCCATCAGCAAATTATGTGCAATCGTACCCTACCACAAACCAACTTCAGTGGCCATAACGAACAACAGCAATATCTGCCCAGTTCGTCCTTTTTGTCGTGAGTCAAACCACAAAACCAACTTCCCACTGGGCGGTAGAAGCGCCAACACAGGCTCCACAACTACAACAATTGTGGTGAGTGAAAGTTTTAACTTTCGCAGGCCACATTCGCCACCGAATGTAGTGTACTGGGAGTCGCGGATCCTCGGGATGTACCTTTTGCTCATTGGTAAGGACCTGGCCTGAGCTTTTGAGCTTTCAATTGTGGGATAGGAAAAAAAATCATCACTCCAGTAGTACAGCGGTCAAAAGCCTTTCTCCGAACGGTTTGTTTTATGATGGCCGCAATGTTGCGGTCACTAGGTTGAGAGAGCTCGCAGATAGGTCCGGATAGGTCGGAGGCGTAATAATAGGTCCATCTCCATCAATTCAAGTTATCCTAATGAATTACTTCTGTGTCAGTTGCATCCAAGTGTAGTGACGAGAGCACTACATCGTTGTCGTTCGCTTATTGAAACAATTTACTGTGAAGCTACTACTTCTCGTCTAATGTGTGTTATTCAGTGATTATAGATGCTTTTAGAAGATGCATGGGAGATTACTCCCCAATCTGATCATTCGATAGATGAAAAGAACGGCATAAGCTTTTAAACGCTTCTGCGACATGCAACAGTACGTTACAATTATCCAACTATTGTATTGTTACAATTATCCAACAAAAAATGAAAACTACCTTTTTCCAGAATTCGAGCCAAAACGGGTTCTTATACTTGAATGGTTATTTTGAATACCTTCACACATTCCACGGATCTTTCGAGCAATAATGTTTTATCTTTAGATTTTTTCATCCCGAACTTTAGCGTAATATTTAAGAGACGTTCTTCCAGATTCCAAGAAAATATGGTACCGTATCGACTTCAACTCCATTTCCAAGCATGGGGTTGTTTGTGTCATGTATTATCTTATACGACGTACTTTCCATTTTCCACCATAATGCAATGCGGGTAATCCATTCTATTGTTATTGCTGGAAACCCGTTCCACCGGGTTTTTCGGGTGAAAATAATCGTTTTTCGATGTTTCCCGATCGCTTCAGGGTGTTCCTTGTCTGCTTGACAGGGGATTTACAAATCGTTAGAACGACACCTAACAACCTCTTCTGCTCGTGTTTTATTTGTTCACAAAAAATCGGTTAAGATTATCAATGCAAAATCGGCGTATTGTGAAGACCAAGGTAAAATATTAAACACGTTTTAGGTAAACCATATATTCTTGACGAGATAAGACAAAAGTGACTTTATGATGATCGGTCAAATTTCACTTCAATAAAACATTACATTGGAAGAAAGTAATTAACACAATTCAATATGAAATTTTCACGTTGTGGTTGTATTTTAAAGATCTTGATCAAGAGGTTGTGACTCTTATTAACAGGATAGCCAGTTTGGATAAGATCCAGATGAGATTTTTGACTAGTATTGCCGTGTAAGAGACTGATATATTATACTGATTAATACAAAAATAACTCAATTTCGTAGTGTTTTTTGCTTTAATGTTGTATGTAAAGATGAATGTTGTAACACTTCTAAACGTACGTTAACGAGGGTCTAAAATCTTCCTGGGATCATTTTGCTGACAGCTCGATTGCAAGTGTACGGATGGGTTCATCCTCCACGGCAGGCTTATCATGGCAATCTAAATCTTGCACTATCGCACAAACTCAGAAGCAAAAGGAAAAAAAATCTAGATGACACCCTCGTAAACCGTACGATCTGAGCACACAATCTAACAAACGTGTTTCATCCATCTCTCGCCACATTCCTTTCCCAACGCTCCCCGTGTGTTGAGTGGGATGCTATGAATATTATGCGCATATATGAATATTTTCCTCACACTCACTCAATGCTCACACGATTGCCTGCCCTTTGCCGCACACATTTGCATACGGAATTGGGTCCGGGCTCGGCACGGAACGGAATGGTTGCACACACAACCCACACGTGGATGATGAGCGGACTAATAAGAAATCGAAGTGATTAAAGGACAATCTCCAATCATCTCGGTTTGAGTGGAGCAACTTTTAACTGTCGTACCTGTCGGAAGTGTGGAGTGTGTGAGTGTCGGCTTACCTGAAAATCGAATTTTCCATACTCGTCCACGGTGGTGATATCGGTCGCAGCCTCCTCCAGCACGTTGCACTCATCCCATCGGCTACCGAAGCGAGGCAGAGGTCCAACCTCAACAACTCCACCACCACCGTCATCTGCATCGGTTCCACCACTATCGTCCGCATCGGCCGAATCTCCTCGCACATTATCACCTACCCGGATGCGTTGCTGCCGACCACCGGCAGGACCTCCTCCACCGCCACCGATCGAATTCAGGCTGCTCCGCAACCAGCTGTGCCACGAGTGATTTGCATTCGGGCCCGTATGCTGCCCATTGGATCTGTTGGTGTAAAAGAATGTACAAGCGAAGGACACCTACGTTAGAACAATTCGCCAGTGAGTGAGAATTATGGCTGAAAAAGGATAGTTGTAACGGGAAGAAAGAAGAAAAGAAAAAGATAAATTGCAACCCTGACCTCATACCCGGAGATGCATGAAGGGGTTTGCGGTCGAAATGCATCAGAGGACAAAGGCATGATGTTATTTCATTATTTGTCATGGTCATTTGTCGAAAAACTCCCCGGTGGCGTTGGGTTGGTTGCACGATGGTACCAACCCGTCGTTGCCAATATTCAAATTCATTCTCTCCGGCGTAATTACACATGAGTCTCCACCGTAGACAACAGCGCGTTCTGCCCGGAATGCCGAGAGAGACAGAGCAAGTAACTTCCAATGATTTGCATATTATTGGCATCTCCGAAACGACGGACGGCGTACACATGCTCCAAAGTGTAGGAAGTCACTTCCGAAAACTATTCATTGGTCGGATGGTTGAAGTAGCAATGGAGTGGTGGTTTTATGCATGGTTCCCATCCGATCCGTTCCGGGCAGTAGACCACAAGCAGTCGGTACCGGAACTCGTACCAGTTTTGCCGTTCGGGTTCGGCTGCTGACAATGAGCAGACACACCCGCCAGGCACCGGAGAAGGTCGTCGCGGTCGCTGTATGCTCTTTTGATTGTTGTCCGTTGTCACAAAAGCCCATTGCTGCTACAAGCATCCGGTTTGGAGCTCATTCCCCACGTTCTAGTTGATTGTGCGCGCCTGGTTTCATTTCGACTGCGAGTTTTCAACTCGATGGTTTGAGGCCTTATCCATTTCCGATGGGGGGATGAGTGTGGAACAGACACCAAAGACTGGAGGGGGAGTGGACCTAAAGATACCGACACACCGGTGAAGCACTTCAAACATTGAAGTGCAATCGTTTTGTGAAATGAGGCACATTTTCTCACCGGAAATTCCGCTTGAAGCGAGAACGGGGACGCAATGAATTAATTTGCTAGCTTCCAACAATCATGTTGTAATTTTAACTTTTGTTTCAAAAGTTTTGCACTGCGGGAACTACAGGATCGAGTGCAAATGCTTCTCGCAGGGTAGTGTCGTGTTGTTGGACTATTTAAATTATTCTATCCAATGACCTTGACAATCTAACCGGCATATCAGCAGTAGGATGATGGGGGAATATTCCAAGGGTTTATTAATCATGCAACTACCACCACGTCGTACAATTGACATGCTAAAGTTGTCCTAATGTACGAGGTGGATCTCCTCCATCATCTTTGCCCCACACACACAACAACCGGTTCCGGTTCGAGAGATAAAGTTCCATTGCCATTACTTTGGCCGCTAGTTTGAAGCTAGTTTAATACCTACGGTCCCGTCGGCTTCGTTGCCGATTCCATTTTGGAAGGTGTTATAACTTTTGGCGAAAAATTCATGCTCGTCCATTCTGTTTCATCTCGTTATTCGGCTCTATCAATCCTATCAACCGTGCAGGGATCCTCGAACGGATGGTAAAAGCATGGCGAGGATAACGAGTCGACCTTAACTCAGATGTCGTGGACAGTGCAAAAAAAAAGGAATACCCTGGTAAAGTTTCTTCTGAGGAATGTTACAGGAAGGACGGGAGAAAAAATCAACAAAAAGACAAGAAACAACACTCACACACCATACGAAGGGGTCTTTTTTTTCTTCCCCCGGTTGGATAGTAATTTTTGATGACATTCCATAAAATTTCATAAACTTTCGTCCTTTTCCCCTTTCTATTTTTTTGCTCGGTGATGACTTTCTCTCAAACTTTTCTTCTACTTCGATGTGTGTGTTTTGAGGGATAATCCATTAATTACGTAACGATGGTAGAGAGGATTACTACAGAGAGTTTTTAGTCGGTTTTAGCTGCTTGCCCTTTTATTTTGACAGATCGCGCATAGTGGAAATTTATAATGTTAATATACGGTCATAATTTCTATCGATACAAAAATCACTATATCGATTAAATAAAAAATGCTGGGAAAATTTATCCATATTTGTCATACTTGAAACTAAAATTTAATCAATAAATATATGAGTTTACATTAAAATACAGGATTTAAAAAAATGCTTAATGATCATCCTGTTTGTGCACCTTCACCCAAACTCAGTGGATTTCGTAAAACACGTGATTTTTTAGACTTTAGGATGTTCTGACAAAACTTGATAGCGTTGGCAATTGATTTCTAGCATTCACATTGGAGCGAGAACATCTCGAGGCTCTTTTCCATTGATATCTGTGATTCAATTAATTATTTAAAATATTTTATTAATTACGCATCAAACAAGCATAATTCTAGCTACTTTACAGAAGAACTGATTGTAAAAAGCATCAAATGAACAGTTTTACAGAAGAGTTTGCAAAACACGTGAATGAAATTTGGTAAGATGCATTAGCCGTGACACATTGCAAAGGACAACATTCAAGTTATCGGCTTGAACGAACATTTAAAGCCAATCTGACTCTTTCTGTGTGTTTAATTAATAAACCGTTTTGTTCTTTGTGTGTTTCATTAACATCCGAATATAAAAATCGAGCTTCAACACTAAAAAAAACTCTCAATTCTAGCGTTACGTAATAAATGAATGTCCCCTTACCCCGTTGCGTGAGTTTGTGTAGCGAAGCTTTTCTTGTGTGTAATTGCCGAATAAATGATGATCCGTGGGCGAGATAAGGATTATTGGGATTTATTAGCAGCAACCGGCATGAAAAATATAGTACAACACATTAGTTGCTGCCAGTGTGGGCGAAATCTTTCTATTGCTAGTTTTAAGCAAGTTACTAAGCTCAAGTAAGTGACTTTGCTAAAACTTTTTTATGGTTTTACACACTATCTCACTGGTGAGTTCAATAATCGATAACAGGAGTTATTTTAAACAAGCTCTACATAATCTCCATACTTGGTGCTTAAAATTGATCACCCAAAGGGGGGAAATGGAAAACCCAAATGATAAAGGCTACACACAACACAAGCCTGAAATAACAGTGACAATCGATCCGAGGAAAATGGTCCGAATTCCCCGTCGGATACAATTTGTCATTTGTTGACCGAGCGAAGAGACAGAAGGAAGAGGATAAAAAATGGCCAACAAAAGGCAAGGGAATAAAATTTCGCCTCCCGCACGTGTAGCAGTCGCTGTAAACTACCCCTGACAGCGTGCTTTCTTTATTCGAAATTTTATTATGAGCGTTTAATGATGCGAAAATATATGGATCGGCTCACATCGTCACAAGGAAAATGGATCGTTTGGTTGTGTATGGCTTCGGGCTTTGTTGGGCTTTGGACCTGCTGGTGGTCGAAGGACATTCGATAGGTTCGGTTTGGTTCATTCATTGTTTTTTTGTTTTCGTTTTTCTTTGCTGTACTGTGCCACGTTTCATGTTGTGGCCGTTGATGGCGTGAGCACTACTTGCTACTGAATTTTATGACCATTCCTCCACCATTGCTCCCAGTGCAATTTCGTTGAACTATTTTCAGCCGAGCACGCGACCGTTATGAATGGGCTTTTTGTATTGTTTTTTTTTTCGCTACCGTATCGAATAATTGCGTTTCGGGAGGCACGCGCGTCCGTTTGTGGGTTTTGTTGTTTTTTTCTTCTTTTCGTACGAGATGAAATGGAAATAAACAAGACGAGAAATGGTGGTTGTGAGTTCCCCGAAGCAGTTTCCAGCCAAAGGAGATAGATACGCGCGTGAGATGACGTACGGTCGATGTCAGACGCGCAACATAACACGACCGGGACCCTTTTACTACCACTTGGAACTGGTAACAAGTCGGCGCTATCTCTCTTTTTCTCCCATACGTGCGGTGTTCCATACACTTTTCTCACGCGCAGTGCCCGACCGAATACGCCTCGTTCGCTTATATTTATTGTTGAATGATTTTTCCGATTGAACGAGAATTGGTAAATTGTGAATTTTCAATATCTTGCGGGTAAAATAAAGTACCGAAATCCCTTTCCCCGCGAACGGGAAGCGTGAAGAAATGTGCGCTGTAACGGCCCATTTGAGAGCCACAAACAATTCGCCGGGTGCTGGTACGAATGAATTTCCCTGTATTTTGTCCGTTTCCTCAATTGCATTTTTCCGCCCGGTTGGTTCCGCCGTACCGCGCATTGTAGTAAGTCGCGCGCATATAACAACAGCAACGACCAGGCGTCTCCATCCGGCGCGCGGTTTGACGTTTGATACGTTCGTCGTCTCCCCGGTCTCGTTGTTGGCCGTTCGTGCACTAGCGCAAAGCATAAAATGTCATGCCGGGACCCTTTATAGTCACCACCTGGCCGTCAATTGGTGCACAAATTTTGCTCAATCGTGAAATCGCTTGTATGTTACTGTGTCGGAAGTTCCGGCGAACGTTTGGCGTGAATGTGACAGTGAGCGATGGCAATAAAAGGCTAAACTGTCGAAACGATTTAGAAACGATGGTTTCCCTGGGCACGCTGGAGCACAAAATCTCCAAGGAACGATTTAGACAAAATGTTCTTTGGTGACGTGCGCCTGTCTACATGACGGTGACACGCGAATGAATGTACGATCGTAGTTGATGACGGATTTGTATCTTACGAATTGAATACAAGGACAAACATAAGTGCTTCTATTGATGTTGGTGTACTAGAAAAAAATATATTTTTTTGCAGTTTAAAAACAAATTTAATTATAATAAAAAATATTCGAGTAAGTTATTAGGATTTGGAATTCTTTCCCTATTTTACTGGAACAAATGTGTTATGGAGAGCGCCCCCTAATTGACCTCGATTCCAGTGTCAGGTTGGGCCATGTCAACCCCGCTTTAACTTATTTAACCACACTGGCAGACGATGGCACCGAGCGGCACTGCGACCAAGCTTCATGTCATTAAACCAGATACATTAGATGAATACCCATGCGAAGGAATGGATTCGCAAACGGGCGCACTGGCCGGACACAAACCAGACCCGAGCGGTCACAGTGGAGAAAAAGCGCACTAATCAAATATACCACGATATAAACAGAGCCGTCGGAAGTCGCCAGTATTGCCGTCCACACGGAACTAAGCGAGATCACCGGTAGTCTAATCCAATTGCTTCCTAATAAACCGAACGCAACCGAGATGTGAATGTGCCGCAACGGGGGAATTGAGAATCTGTGGGAGTTGGGTTTTTTTTTGCGTGTGTCCAATATCCTTCCGAATTCTTCCTTCCGAAGCTGGTGGAGTTCGTGTTTGCCTTTCTGTCCATTAGTGTTCTGGGTGATGTACGATCCGGTTCCGTGGAGTACGGATTCACTAATGGACCGCCACACCAGGAACCGAGCGGTGTCGTTCGGTGAGTTGGTGTGAGCACTTTTTTATTGGAACACTGTAGAGTTCGCAACTAGGGAACAATTGTGTTCCATCGCGGATGCCAAAATAGACGTAGTTTCTTCCAGGAATTTCTCCACGGCACTGTGGAATGAATTTCCCGATACAATTGTTTCCGCTGGCACGGAATTCCCCGAGGATGGATTACGCAGCTTAGGTCATACATTCCGCGATGGAACCCGAGTCTGGATGCCCAATCCGCAGTGGAGCTGCTGATGATGACGACGATGGTACCCGGATAACGTTACCGGGCTCAATCGAAATCCCGATAGTCTTCCCGATTGATGGGACGCTCTGAACGGTCCGAATCGAAATGAAGCATCCACAGGGATAGCTAAACATTAGTCCGTCCACCGTTCACAGGACAACAATAGACGGTCATTTGCAACGTTATCGGAAGCGAAGATTTGATGAGGAGGAAAATGCTATTTGGCGGGTGTGTACTGCTCGTCCCTACATCCTGTACTTTCATTTCAAGCACGTTTGCTTTTAAAAAATAACCTTTCCAGAAAGGCGATAGTTAAGGAAGTGCAAAAAAATGCAAAAGTGTATGCATGCGCCTATGTGTGTGTCGGTGTGGGTGAGCATAACCCAATTTGTACGACAATGCAGATCCATTCCCTTCAGTGCCATTGCAGTTTTCCGAGTAGCGTCACTTAGGAAGGCTGCCACCCCACGGTCTGCCGCACACTTTCCACATGTTCATCATGTGTAGACGACACACAAAGTGTGCCGATGACAGACGGACGTCCAATTCAGCGAAAACTCTCAACACGTGATTGTGTGCAACCCGAGAATGGGGAACGAGTCTGCTTTCTTCCTTCTTCCTGCCTGGCGAGTGAAAGATTTCACGGCGAACCTGTTCGGAGTGGGTTGCATATACATTTCCCGTACCGTTCGTTGGAAAGTGGTGTGTGATGATGAAAAAAAGGGGTAGCTTTCAATTGAATTTGATGCCCGGTATATTGTGCTGAGCGTGGTACGTTTGATGGTGATAAGAGTCCGCGTTGACAAATACATTAATCGTGGGAAGGATTATATGGGAGTAGGATAACAAATTAATGGGTACGGTTTTATTGGTGTTGGTAATTACTTTCCTTTTTTATATCTCTGCTTTATTTAGCGGAATGGAATAGAATACTTAAACAAATATGAACCATTGAAATGTGTCCCTATCATCTGAATTTGATGCTTTATTTCCAAGTTGATGAGAGAATTATTCAAATAAGCTTTAAATCTGTTAAACAAATTTAAGTCTAATTTTTAAATAATTTTAATATTTCTAACCTTCAACGAATAACTTTTGGAATGCAGAAGTTTCTTCTCTTTATTTGACGTTTAAGTCCTGAAAATACCCTTAGTGCTTGTGGAAATATAAATTTAGCTCATAATGAAGAACCCATTCCAAGTTCCATTATATTTTCAATTTTTTGAAACGTTCGTTGTCTTGGAAGATGTTTGTTGAAATCCTAAGCGTATTTCCTGTTGCACAATTCTTTTCGAGAAAAACTTCCGAGAAGTAGAAATAAGGATATACTCAGCTTGCAGGTTAAAGTTTTGAAGATATTACGTTATCTAACGTTATCTAAGCTGATACGCCACGATATGAAGTTAGTACTAATCTATGCAACCTTTAAATTAACCTCAACCTGTACATTATTCACATATCCACAAAAAACTGCACCTTTCAATGCATCCGAAACTTCCCGGAATACCGTACCGTAAGGTACCGCACTGTGTATGTGTGTTGACGGTTGATCTAAACTTTGCTTGACCGAGCATTCACATTCGGTAAACCGCAAATGAAGAAACGTTGTTCGTTGTCACCGGAAAGGAAGTCATCGTGTCGCTCGTGTTGGCTTAGCATAACATTTCCCAGCAAGCCAAACCAAAGCTGGCCGTGCGGATGGGACGTCCGGATGACAAACTTAGCCGGTGGCATGGCAAAAGGATTATGGTTCCGTGTTTCTGTTGGCACATCGTTTCGATGATGGTGTACGTACACCAACACTGCCACCAGCTCGACCCATCCGATCCGGACGGTGCCGAGAATTGAATCGGATCGAATCTGCATAATCCAGTGTAGCTAACGGATGAGTTCCTTCCCGTGACATTCGGACATGCGGTGCAGTGTCGTACTGCTGCAGATTGGGTTGCTGCAGTTCATTTTCAATCAGTAATTACATTACTACATGTCATGTCGACATAAAACTACCACATGCATAGAAATGCCTTGTTTTTCTCTTTCTCCCGCGCTGCAGAGAAAAAGCGTCGGAAAATGTTGGCTATCGACAACCGAAGCATTTTGGGCATTTCGGTTGTATATACTGATACTGTGCAAAAACAAAACATTAAACCGATGTGCCGAGCAGATTTGTAGTACGCCACAGAAAACATCAAAGCGTGGGCTAGTGAAATGCAAAGTCACAGAACTGCAAAGCAAAACTGTCTGCGCCTTTGCTGCGATGTACGCTTGACTCGTTCCTGGAGCACACTTTATCAGTTAACCCGAAAGAAAAAAGTTTCTGCACAAACAAACAATCCCACTGCCACCACGGTATCGCCATTTGCTACCACTTTGACGTCATGGTGGTGATCAGTTTTCTTTAGATTTGCTTTCTTGCTTTTCGAACGGACAACTCTTTACTAAGATAAAAAAACAGTCCATTTAGCGCGAGACGGTTTCGAAGATTCACGTAAAAAATGAAAAGTCTGAAACGCTCCTGGCGGAGGAATGGCGTAACGAAAAAGGACAAACAAAAAAAGGGATAAAGTACGTTCGATAAGCAAAAAGCCAATTCCAAGATCTGGTGTATTCGGCAAAAAAGTAATTAAAATCAGAGCAAACTAAATCCAAGTTCTTGCACTGGAGCAAAGTGACAGGGAGCGTGTAACGATGAGTGGGTTTTCCTAAAATTTCAAATAAATGAAGAAGGAAAACTGAAAGAATAAATTATTGCCGGCTGGATGGATGTGTCGGTGTGGGAACTTAGAATAAACACCCATGTGGAACCCGTGTTGTACAAAGCAAATAAAACATCGTTTAAACACAATGATTTTTCCAGTACAGACAGGGGGCTCTTTGCTTCAGTTGATGCACCAATAAATTGAGCTTAACTTTGAAGCATTCTTCAGGCGAGTCTCGGCGAACAGCCGGGCATTCCTTCCGGTCATTTGTTGCCCGTAATTGCCTATCAAACAATTTATTTATTTTTACTTTACGAGCCAAAACCTTCGCCCAACCACGGGTCCATTGAGGACGGGAGACTCCGTTTTGTGAAGATGTAGAGCACTCACTAACTTTCTTCGGCCCCAATATCGCAGTGCCTGCTGCCTTCGAAAGAAAGTTTGCTTACTTCGAGTGGAAACCAATCGAAAGCCAACCAACCAAATCGGCCGAAACCTTGTGTCCTTCCCCCCGTCCCGCCCAGCACCAGATTTCCCGGTGTTACAACTTTGCCGGGAGGGAAAATGGAAAAGTGAAGGCATCTCAGGAAGAAAAGGGGGAAATTGTTCCCGGGATGTTTTTTTTTTGCGTTGGAAAATAGTGAGTGCATGTGAAGGATGAGTGTACCAGGTTATGGGAAAATGGCTGATAATTTAATCCTGGTGTACGACGTACAGTCGAGGACATCAGTTCCGAATGGAACACGGTGCATAAGGACATTGTTGAAGTTGGCGGCAGCTGTTCGTTCGGTGAGTTTCAAGCATGCAAGGATTCTAAGAATTCTACAACAGTTTTTCACTGGCCGCAGGAATGGGTTTATAAATTCTAGAAATGCAGATTGTAATTGATGCATCTCACCTTTGAGTGTCAAAATTGGAGGTGTTTTATATGTAAATTGGTTCACGCTTGCAAGTGCAACCAACACGCTTCTAGCTATGTAAAAGCTGTTAAAAAGTACTTGGAATCGATTTTCAGCCTTATGTTTATGTTCTTCAATGTGCTACCTGTGTTACAGGTTGATGTAATGACATAGTACAGACCGTTGGAAGTGTTCCAATTGGGGTGCTAAACGGTAAGCTAATGTATCTCTTTCCAGCTGGATGAAGCCCACCTTTACAAGAGAAAAAAAAACGTTTTACTACAACCTGTGCAAGGAAAGTTTACTGCTTCCCCGTATCGATTGGTGCATTAGACTCGCACGTGTTCCATCCGTTGCATTTTCCGACCTCGAATCCCTGGTCCGGTAGCATTTTCTCACATTAAGCTTCACTGGTAAAGAATATATACGTTGCCCACGCATTGACATGGACACATTGTACTTAAATGTACGTAACTATTGGCTGGCGGCATCATGTGGAACGAGTTGTGCACGTGTGACTGTGTGTGTGTGTGTGTTTGTGTGTATTGGAGCATGGAGGAATATTTATGCTCACTTATATCTCGCTTTATGTGATTTTTTATTGCCTTCAGATAAAGGCATGCTTTCGCACCGTTTGCCACATATTACGGTTCTAAGCATGAATGGGAGGGAGATGGTGAGGCTTAAGGCAATGCATTACCGGCCGGAGGGGAGCATAACGGCAAAAGGGGGATAATGTATGGGTTGCCATCGCACCGACACTTGCTGGCTTTTTTGCCCCTTCGCCCCCCTTGCACGGATTCATTCCCTCCTGGAAGTATCTAGCTGACTTCCGATCCTACCGATCGATTCAATGTTAAGAGAACCCTTCCAAAGCGTCGGGAGCGGATTTGTTGGAAGAAGCGCACTTTGTAAGCCGAAAAAATATGACATTTAGCAAACGCGTAACCGATGGTTGGACCGCCGATCGGTCGCTCTGTCAGCAAAACTCGCGCCCGGAAGACAGGAAGGAAGTTCTACCTTAATGTAGGTTAGCACTCAGCCCGACGTGCCTGGCGACGGCCAGTTAATGGGCCAAAGACTGCCGGCACCAGCTCGTGCGAAAGTCAACGAGAATTATGGGCAAAGTTCAGTGTGCCAATGTGACAATTTAGTCGTTTCTTTTTCGTTGCGCCAGGTTCAACACTCACGTCCATTAATGGGCCGTACATTTCATAATTGTTCTTCAGGAGTGATGGCAAACAATTTCAGACAGACGACAGAATGGTATTCTTGGGTGGTAGCGTGTTAATTTTGAAGTGATTTATTTGTGAGCAATTGTTTAGTGTTTTGGCCCAGGAGTTTGATTGCTGAAAAAAAAAATCGTTTGATGTGGAAATTTGTGTCTGAACTTTAGGCTTTTCAAATAGTTGTACTTTGTTGCTGTTATATTTTAATAGCTGGAAGGATTCTCTGTCGTTTTTAGTTAACGTTTGTTGTTGTTAAAAGTTTCTTCGTTCTGCTTAAGTAGTAAGTGAATTAGTGAAGTAAATAAAATTCATTTACAAATCTTTATCATGTACCTGAAAATAGTCCTTACCAAAAAAGTCGAAAAAGTCCAGACCAATTCAAAACAATTCAAAAAGTTGTGGTTTATTAACCAGTCACTTTCTTTATACAACATATTTTCTGTTTCTTGCTTAAAATTATATTTATTTAACAATCACAATTTCCATATCTGATGCCCAACATTCCGTCAATATCTTCCCTAAAACTGAGGATTATTCGAATCAAATTTTTATCTCCACTTTTGAAAACACCATAACTTGCACGCCTCCATAGTTTGAGGGAAAATCTGGCACTTAAAGCTTGCATTAAAATCGATCCGAGATTTATCGATAAATTCTAACCTTATTGTCACACCCCCTTCAGCCCAGGAAAATCGCCCAGTTCAGCACGAAAGACTTTGTCGTCAAATTGCTAACGACGGTCGGTGGAAACCATCGCTAGGCCCCCAAAAACTCGCCTGCGGGTGCAGACCGTAGAGTGCCGGTTTTAATGACACGATATCTCGACATGGTAATATACCATTCGAATGACCGTCGGTATTAGTTTTACGGCTGCATTATGTGTCACCCGAAAAATGCCAACGTAATATGTTGTGAGACCCCGGCACTAAACCAACAGATCGGGTAACAGAGCCCGATACTCAACTCAAATAAACTCTTCAACTGTTCAACGGAAAATCAATTCCAAAAAGTCATACAATTTCGACTTAAGCACGAGCAGCCATAATCCCAAATTGGCTCTCATAACTCGCCGGTGTGCCGGTGGAGAACCCATCGGTCGGAATCGCCAAAGGAAATCGCACAACATTCGCCAGCCCGTCAGCTTCCACAGCACCAAGTGGACGAGTTCTCCAATAAAACATAAAACTTTTCCCTCCCTCACTCTCCTGCAAGTGGAGTGGGCGTGGGGTGCATGAAGACGACGCATTTCGTTGGATCGATTTTGGCACGCAAGTGGTTCGGATGCCGAGATTCGGATGATCCGTCGTATAATAATCCATTTCGCTGTCGGTCCAAAGTCCATTTTGCCCCAAAAGCCTTTACACAGGCTCGAAACCGCGGGAGGAAAGGATTCGCGAGTAATCTTCCGGAAATGAACCTACAGTGGTATGTGAACCGTTGCGATATAAATTCACCACACGACGGCGATAAACAACATGATACCTAATGGCGTTTGATGGCGGACAAAGGCAAACAAAACTGGACAGTGAGCAAAACAAAAGCAAAATAAAAATACCATCATAAAGTCAGTGTTTGTTGTTTCGGTGTGCAACATAAATCGTTGCTCACCGCATGACTTACCGTTTCTGGTGGGCTGCAGCGACCGCTACAGCGCCGGATGCGTCCTTGCCGTCCATCCCGGTCGGAGCAGACGGGCCGGATCCAGCCGGCGACGGTTGCCCCATGGAGATGTAGTAAAGGCAGAGCAGGATCGTCACGAACGCAGACAGCAGGCCGATACATCGTGGCGATCCGCGTCGAAACAGCTTCATCGTCATATTGGTATTCGCTTAGCTCTCTGCCTCTTTCTCTTTTTCTCCCCCTTTACGCTTCGTTTCGTCTTCGCCACTAATCCGACTTAGTTTCACCACTTATCACATACACGCACAGCAACAGCTTTCTTCACGCCTTCGGGATATTCAACATTCACCTAAGAGTTCGGTACGTCCGCCAGTACGGTAACACATTAGCCGGCACGCACACACACACACACACGCGCGCACAACAGATTAAAACGTAGCACGTGAAGGAAAACGTGACACTTAACGTAATGACAAATTAAAATAAACTAAACGGGTTGAGATCCTTGAGTTCCTTCAACAGCGGTGGTTGTGATGTCCGGGTGCCTTTTCGTCCTGCATTGCGCCTAGCGTTGCCTCATGTCCCAACGGTGTTTGGCCGTGTGTCTGACAGATGTGCCTCAAGATGCCTCCATAGTCCGTGCAGAGTTTCATCCCCTTTTAACGGTGGTACCGCGCCGACTATCTCTGGAACCTGCGAAGAAAGGAACACGCGAATAATTTAAGATTAATGCAACGTTCGCTCACCGGTCGGTGTCGTTGTGTTAGTGGGCTTATTTATGTTGTCTGATTCGTCTTACGCAGTTATAACAACCTCTGTCAAGGTTAGGGTGATGCTGCTGTTGAGTACCCATTCTCCAGTCCCCCGGGAAGATATCAAACCAAAAAGGAGACTGGAGTGGAGTAATTTGTGCATTTTGTAAGAATTCTTTTTTACCACCGCAAAAGAACCTTCGGTGGGATTGAAACTGTCAGCTTAAGGGGTTGCGCCCCTAATGACTTCGATTCACCGAATGCCGCCACGGGGTCTATTCATGGGTGCGAGGCGCAACGGCGATATCCTGCTGCTGAGCACGAACGATTCCAGCGTGGGAGCGTCCCTTCCAATGTGGATCGGTTTAAGTGGCCCCCGTGGATTAAAACCTGCAAAACTCCCCGCCATACGTCATGTTACATCGAGCACAAAAAGGTTCCATTCTCCATGGAGACGGCGTAGAACAGAACGAACGCAGCATCTGTACCAGCAGGTTCCATAAAAATGCATAATCATGAATATATTTGTGCATCGCGTGCTGCACCAGCAGCATCGGATTCCACCAACGCGAAAGGCGGAGCAAAGCCCTGTCAGGGGGCAAGATAAAATGGGTTTTCGACATGAGTAAGCAGAGCTAAAGGATGATTTTAAATTATACATCATTTCGATGGTTTGTCGATGGCGTCGTTTTTCGTTGCGCTCGCGTACGTGATTGAAAGCGGAGAACGATCCAAGCTTTAAACGATATTCTAGTGTGTGTGTTCTAGATTCCGGCTAGTTTCGGTGCAACTCAATACTGTCAACTCAGTTTTGTGTGAAAGTAAAAATATTATTCGAATCAACTAAACGAACAATGAGTAACTCGAGTGTGGTATGCGGACATGTCCAACTATGATTTATGCGATGCGATAGTGTGGAAGTAAATAAAACCAATGCATTGCGTAGTTCTAATTTTGAAAATGGTTTTATTTGCTCTTTCATCGGAATAGGATCCTATTGTGGACTCGGCACTTACTGGAAATAACCATAGCATCGACCGTTCTAGATTTGCACGTGGGCGCCACTTATCCAATTTTTAATACCCAACACTGTACTATACTGTATTATTTGTGAGAAACGTATAATTTTGATAGCCATGTTGGCTATTCAATGATCAAAAACGTAACATTTAATCAATGATGTCCAAAGATACATTTATGACCAATATAGTGAGTTTAGGTAAATGATAATGTTGATAAAATACTACATCAAGCAACTGTTTCTAGTTTTCTGGACTTGCGCTTTACCCGTAACAGAATATTCACAGGTTCTGTTGTCTGCAGATGCAGTGTTCAATAAGTTTGAGTAAAATTGGGATTTTAAAATAAACATTTTGAACTTTTATAACATAACAGTAGGTTTTCCCCTATAAAGTTCTCCAAGAGTTTCTAGAAATCTTGGTGCATGTGGTACGTATGGACCTCACAGATATAAGATCCGATATGTTGAAAATTAACCTGAAGTTTCTCGTTTAAGAATGAATAAGATTTTTTTTCGAGAGACGAAGGTCTGCCAGGATATTTTTGTTCCACTCACTTTAATCCAGTAGTTGATAACGAACAACAATGGATAGAATGTTAACACCAAGAAAATTATGAAGTTTTGTACAAAAAGCTGACAATAGTACAAAAAAGGACATGGCGTATGTCCACACAATGATGAAAAATTACTTTGTAAATGAAGAAAAAATATTTAAGCAATGAAGGAATTCATGTAACGGAAAATTGAGCTCATGCATGATTAATTTCAATATCATACTGTCAAACTTCGTTCGTATATCAATATGTTTATTGATTGGGAAATTCGATCAGTAGAACAAATAAAACTGGTTACGTTCGTACCACCACTCGGTTACAACGTTGAGAGCCTAGGATAAATAATTTAATTGGAATGATACTGCGTATGTTTGAAAACACCAACGACATTGAGTTCGATCGATGCCGAAAAATATGTTTTATTCGAGTGCAATATTTCGAATGTGTGGTCCCAGCAATGGAGCTCACGTCACGTATTGGTGCCATCTTTCAATGACCCCCTTTACCGCAGATAGTAACGATGGTCACGGATGTATCCACAAATGGTCTTCTGCTTGCTGAAACATGGGTCATCTCTGTGCAGCACGCGTGAACGTGATAAATTGATTTTACCAACTTGTTTTCTCTTCTGATTATTACTGACCTTGATGTTGCGAATGTCACCGACACAGGAATGGAGTTTGATAATCGAGAAAAATTCATTACAAAATGCATCAGATACACGTGCATAATGTAACTGATAATAACATGCACATAATTTTAATGCAGCACATTCATTATGAAAGCATAATACATTTCATTGATAAGCGCAGGGTACGGGGATTACCAAAACTTTATCCCAATCATCCTTTGTTCGAGTTCATTTGACGGAAAATGTAAACCTTTATCAAAGCGGGCAACATTTTTCATACTTCGGAAACACGTTGTCGAGATGTTGTATTGATATTTGTTTGCGCATATCACACAAACGCACGTTCCATACCGGCACAGCGGCATTTATCATCGTCCTAAACATATCGAATCAGAAGGTCTGTAGTGATGGGCATTGGGATTCGGATCATTCCGGATTCATTCTCAAATATTGAAATTTTTGGATTTCAAATCTAGATTTTGATTTCTCATGAGCGGAATCCAGGATTGGGGTCTGAAACAAGAATCCAGATCCTTGATCATCCGGTTCAATTATGATCACTAAACAGGATTGGGATCTGAAAAAGGAATTCAGATGAGAAGTTTATAAAATTATTTAAATTTGTTTATTATAATGTTCATGTTTTATGCGTCTACACGTAGAAGATTCTTGAGTTCGTGTTAATTTTTTTTAAAAGCATCTTCGTTTTCTCTGATTTTAATTCATTGGGTTTTCAAAACTTAAATAAAACAAGGACCAGAAGGATTCGGTTCGGGTTCTCAGGATCCATCCCAACTAGGATCCGGATCGGTTGGATCAAATTTCACTTCTCAACAGATTTTCCCATCGCTAGACAGAACGTGGCATTACGTACGATACAGGCGATTCTGAAATTGCGTATTTGTTCTTGCGTATTGTTTGCATACAGCGATCGTGCACGTGTAACGATACGGTTAGTGCAAGAAAACAGGACTCGCAACACATTATCATGGCTTCCAGATAAATATGTACTCTCACACACACACGCACACGGGTGCAGAAAGTTTCCCTTCCCCGGATGGCAAGCATCCTTGTGCAGCCCGATCCGTTTGAAACCAATCCCACTCGAAAGGGATTACGTTATTAGATTGTTTCGTGCAGCTGAGCTGTTAGAATAATCGCACACCCGTAACAGGATGGTGAGACCAAGGTTGGGATTCTCTATAGTCTCGAATTTTCATCCATCACGTTTCAATCGGCTTTTGTTACCCCCGGTCTGCCAAACGCAACACTCATCGCAACCCGTGCGAACTGAGCCGGAATTGGGTGGGACGAGAAGCTGAGCAGCAGTGCCACCCACAGTACCACCCCTCCCAGTATGCGGTGGTAAACATCGAGTACAGGCACTGATAAATCTACCACACCAATTGCATCCCCATCCCACCGTTCGGGTTTGGGATGAACAATTGCGTGCTAATCAGCTTCAGCTGGGTCAGAAATCTTCCATCCCACAAGGGCCTTCCGATATTCGCTCGGCCATGCAGGGGACGCCCAAGGGAGTGCTGGTGGCGTTTGTGGCATGAGTTAAGTCTCATGCGTCTGATCAAGATGTAATTCATTAAACGAATGCATAGAAGTATCGGACGTTGGGGTTTGAATGGAGCATTGAGAAAAGGGCGTCCAATAGAGGGCGGGCAGAACTCAACCTAAATCTCTGTGTTTAACATGTTGCTTGTGGCGATGATTGTCAATTATTCATCTCCTGCACGATGGGGGCAAATCGTTTTTGCGCTGCTTCCGTCGGAACCACTGGAGCACACTGTTTGGTGAAGTCGAAGAACAAGAATTGAATAACACATAAAAAGTGAAAACCCTTGCTAGGGCAATCGGCTGCTTGGTCCGAATCGGAACAGCTCCCGTACTGCGAGCTGGAAAGTTTAACAAATATTCACAACACATAAACATACACAATTATTTCGATGTGCATAACGGAGGCACGTACAACGATCGTTCCACAATCGGCTTCGCTAATTAATACTAATTTTTGAACCTTTGTCCGGCGTTCGTTGGTTAATTAAAATTCATAAACAGTCCGGCCGGTTCCGCTCCCTCCTACAATAAGGCCCGCACTTGCTGTTGTTTTCTGCTGGAATTAAGGTCCCTCTCGGTTGTTTCCGTTTGCGTTCCGGTCGGCACACAGATCCTTCGGGTGGTTTTTTTTTTGTCGGAAAGGAATCGTTTGCGATAAAAACCACCCTGTTGTCCTTTCACGAGGCTATTCGCCGTATGCTAGCCAGCGGTATTTGAGGACACAAAAAAAAAAACAAACGAACGAACAAACGAGACTCAGAAAAGGGAAAGAATAAGATCATAATACGTGCTAAAAGTGCAAAAAGGAGGCCTTTGAAGGGCACAACAATGTGCACGCTAGAGTTCGTGAATCGTATGAAAATTTTAATTGCCATTAAATTGAATTTGTGATGGCCGGTTGCAAATGGGATGGGATAAAATATTGTTTTTTTTTTTCTTCAAACTGTGCTACAAATTTCCTTGCTAATTTGTGTGTCACACAGTTTATTTTAATATTATAAATTTTACGCTCACTTGTCTATTTGGAAGTGTGATTATTACAATTACCATAAATTGTTCGTTTAAATAATTAATTTTTATCATTTAAAAAAAAACAATCTAAAATCCTCTACACTAGAAAATCATCCACACTAGAAAATGTTGCATATTACCAAAACGTACGCATTCATTTATGTATTGTACCAGCTCCTCACGATGGGCTCGTTCTATTATTATTATAGTAATTCACTAACGGTTGGGAGCTACAGGAACTCGCCAAACATTTGCCAGTTGTGGCGCACAAACACCAACACCTCCCGGTTGTTCCTTCACTTTCCTCCACGATGCATACGAGAGATGCGCACTACTGCCACGTGAATTATTGCAATACCGTACTACCTCCGTTCTGCTAAGAAGACATAGTGTTGCAGCTATTCTTATCGCACCACCTTTGCACGACTGTTCGACCGGTCGGTAACGAATGAAGCGTTCACCTGCGAAAAACCCCGCGCTGTAACGAACGGAGCGAGTCGGTCGCGAATGCCCATCTAACCATGATTTATGCCACGCCACGGATGCGGCCTGATGCTCTAATTAAATGCCGCAAAGAAACAGGGAGGTGACAGCAATGGTGGGCATGTTCGATGGGGATGGGTTATGGTCGATCGTCACGCTAAAACCACCGAAAGGGAGAGGTGGTAGGAACGTTCAGTTTAGCGAGCGTGTTTTTGTTGTTGTGATGCGTTGCCGGCACGAGCGCGCAATTGCAGTGCGATGAATGATGGAAAGATGCACGCTTGGTGATGATCATCGTGTTGATGAGGGACGTAGAGCACGATAAACGGTTGCCGTTTTGATTTGAGAGCTGATCTTGTAGACGGGATAACATTACGAGAAAATCGTGTGCTTTATTGTGCAATTATTGTTAAAACTATCATTGCTCTTATGAAAGGATCATGTAGATAGTAATAGCATGTAAATTTTTTCAATAGATCAAGAGGGTTATTCGAGATGTATAATTTCTGGAAGCTTTTGAAGTTGAAATAGGCAAGATTTGATAAAAAAACCCTTACTAACTTACTCCTTATTTAAACTTAATTTTTTTCAACGCACTTAAACATGACAACTCGGGCAATTGAAAAAGCTTTGAACAAATTAAACTCCATTTTGAATAAAATTTAGAAAATGGAAATATTCCTCATCTTCCTGAGCATGTTGCATTCATTCTTGAAAAAATCCACAAAAGGCTTTTGAACTTGAAAATCGTGTTACGACTCCCTTTCAATATTAATTAATTCCTTTTTATTTTTATCGGGCGCTCTAACTGATCTTTTCCTGCAGCAGAAGTCCTCCTCTAAGCAGCTCATGATCGAGAGCCTTCATCTGCCAACCCGTTATCTGAGTCTGGGTGATCATCTACCTCAGTTTGGGCGTGAAAACCATTTCAAGGACTTAAAGGTAAGGAAGACACAATCATATAACTCATAAAGCTTTTCATTCAAACGTCTCCTCCATTTTCTTTAAACACGTTTTAATCACGATCAAAAATCCCTCTGAGAATTTTCCTCTCGAATTTCGCCAGCTTGGACATATTCCACTTCGAGTTGAAAAATTCTAGTAATGACTTTGGTATTCTTCCTTGAAGTCGAAAATACTATAACGTTTTCTATGCTATACTCTATTTAAATAATTTTTACCAATTTCATTTCAGGTAACTATTACACTACACTCATTCCCAACAAGTGACCTGGGTCAGTTCCCACGCTTCAAATCTTTCGTTCACACTTCTTCGAAACATTGTAAATTCCACCTTCACGGTAAATTGTTTTAACCTCTTTCCGTTGAATGAGTTGTCGATTAAAAGATCTCGTGTCGTGCGGTACAAATAGCTCGATTGCAGTCGATTCCGCTAATCGCATCGTATTGGTTTGTTGCATTCCGTACAGTCGACCAGATCGTCGGCTCATTATAATTGTTCCAATCGACAGACAATGCGGCACGTTTTCATTGGGGTCTATTCCTTTAAACCAACACCGCAAAGAATGGTGCATTTGTTATAATGTATTCGTCTCTTCACGATTCCCAAATCGTTTGACAGCTTGATGCGGTGGGATTCTTTTGCAAAGTTAAATAAAATCGAACCAGACCCATCCAAACATCAGTCCTCGATTGCTGTGCAAATGACGCACCGTACGATTGGTGCCATGCGTGGAACCAATTCGAAGCGCAATCGATGAATTTTGGACGGCGCACTGCAAAGCTCTCCCCACCCAGATATCTTGAGAACTTCTGACAGGTCGTGCGTGACGAGAGGAAATTGTCTTCCGTCGGTTCAATTCAATCCGCGCCAGTCACGAAATGGTGAAAAGTAGGAGCAGGCCAATTTCTGCGGTCGGATAGAGCTGGGAATGTTGGCGAGTGCCGCGGCTAACCTGTGTCTTCCAACGGTTCGGAATCGAGCGATCGATTGATATTTAATTTCGTTTGCAAATGCACAAATTTTGCAGATGCGGGCCATGCTCGTACCGTTCCGTTTGCCTGGGACAAGTTATTATTCATTTAAGCTGCCGCTAGACTGAGTCACCTACAAGAAGCGAAGACCCGACGACAACTTTATCCGAAGCCGGAAAATTGCACCGCATGTTCGTCTGCCGTGGAAGTGTGTAGGACGGAGGTTTCCAACCGTCTCGTTTGTATCTCGGTCAGATCGATTTTCCGCGCACGACCAGTCACCGGGCTGGTGGAATGGTTTTGGACGTTTTGCAAACGAAGTTATTCGGAGGAAAATTTTCCAAGTCCCGTACGGAATGCAATGTGCATCGTGCGATGGGTTGGGTATGCTTTGAGATGCATAAGGCAGCGCATAATTGCTGTTAAATCAAGCATAAGCGGCACGATCTCGATCCCACGATTAGGTGGTCGATTGTGTACTGGTGACTCGAAATTGACGCGCTCATTAAAATTTACCCACTAGCTGCGATGATATTGTCAGGAGTTTCGGACAGAACTCACTGCTGCAGTGCAAAACCGGAACGCAACGTTCGTGTACGTGCACGTGGTGAGGAGGTTATTATCGACCCGGGGAACCGAAACGGATGGGTGAAATAAACCGAGCTAGATCTAGATCTAGATATGCTAGTTGAACCGATTATTGACATTTCTAGACCTTTCCGTTATCGTCATCGGTCGAACAGTGAGCGCTGACATGCCAAACCGGGGAACTCGGGGAAAATCGGTGAGCTTATATGCATGACAGATATGGGCCAAACGATCTGCATTGTGACCATTGACAATGTCTAGCCGCGTCTGGCAACGGTTCCGTGATTGCACTGCCACACAAACGAGATTGGATTAGTGTGATGATGATTGCGGATGGTTCAGGTTGACGCAGTACCTGACTTTTCCATGTTAATCTAAACGAACAATAATTGAAATTGATTTTCAATTTTACACAAAAAACCGCGTTTGATCGTCTTGTATACATTAAGTCAAGAGTACATATGTGTTCAAGAGTAATGGATTTTAAATAACATAATTACTCAAAAGAGATAAGGCTATTTTCTTGGAGAATATTTTGTTTTACTTCATTACTTAGAACCTTTGCAATTTAGAAACCTACCTATGCGGTTGAAATTATGTGATAAAATAGTGTATTAAGCTTTTCATTTGATGTGTTATACATCGTTTTGTCGTTCGTTGAAGTCACAGGATTTTTGGTACTTCGTGTAATTTCGTGGAATTTCCTATAGGGGCAGTTGTCGTCAAAATTAGTGGACTAAGTTTTAATAGTTTTGATCAATTTAACATAATTATGAAAGCATTTTTTAAAAGATAAAAAGATAAAGATAAAAGATAAAAAGTAGTCAATATTCTGGGCATGGGATGATAAATAGACAATTGAGTCTTCCTTGTCAATCCTATGTAACATAATTTCGTAGACTAAAATGGACAGTGCTTTCGTCACGAAACAAATTATACTAATTGATTTAATTTCAGTTAAACAAAACATAGAACCAAGTGTTGTTTTAACCTGTAAGAATTAATTATTTATTTGCTGGATAATATGCACCAAAATGAGGTTCATGAGCTTGTCAATTTATTAGTGTATAGGGCATAGCTTCCTCTACATATTTGAAGAAACAATTTTAAATCTATAAATTAGTTTGACATATTGATGACAGATGACATTGTTTTGAAAACAACGAATGGGACATATCCCGATAATGGAATAAGAATCATTTGATTCTGTCTACCTACTCCCTTTAGGGCATAATTCTTTGGTCTAAAAGGTACATGTAGTGATGTGCAATCGTCACGTAACAAATTATGCAAACAAATGTAATTTATTCCCACATGAGAATTATGTCATACCATTGCTTAAAATATTATTTTAAATTTAAAAAAAAACAACCCACACACACAACCGAGCGATATTTTAAGTTGTGAAAATTAATTATACATTAGCAGGAATATAGCCCGCCTGAATGAAACACAAAAAACGGCCATCCCATCGGGACACGTTATCCCATCATTACATGTTCATTATCACGCCACTTCACGCCATCGGAAGGGAGTTTTTTCCCTTCGCTCTCTCTCTCGCTCTTTTTTGCCATCACCTCCGCAAATCTCCCGATAGCGCTCGCTATAAAGCTTCCCATTATCACGTTACATCCGGTACATCCACACGTACCACGCGCCGTATCCCGTCGGTAGGTGTAATTGAATTACAAGCCCACCCGAATAACACACGAAGCACCCGGGTTGTGCCGGTGTGACGGAGCATTTGGCACCCCGGTAGCTAATCTGAAACCGTTCTCCTACATTTGTTACTTACACATTTCCACACCGGTACCGGTATCGGTTTTTCCCATATCCTTTGATTACCGGGCGAACCGTTGCGGCTATATGGGTGGGCCCGCTAAGAACGGCAGATGAGTGAGCCCATTCCTTTCGTTTACCGGAACACTCGCACACAGAGAAATCATCATTGTGCAACATTACACGGAACGAATGGAAGTGTACAGAGAAGAAGGAAAAAAAGAAACCCACATGGACGATGGCCGAGACCAGAAATCCGTTCGATGCTTGCTTGAGGATGTGGCATTAGGACGATGCGCTATCGATGCTGTTTGTCTTGTGGGTGACGTTGAAACAAGAGAGGACACAAAAAAAACCCGTTTCCGCATCCGTATGTGGGGGGCGTATCAAATCAGGCTACCAGTGCTACACCTCGGGGATGGCTAGAATTGGCGAGCCACCGCTTTAGTGCTTTTGTTACGATTCTTTTTTTCCTGGAGAGAACTCGCGGGTTAAACGCTGGGAGGGAGCTAGAGATGGGAAGCGGGAAAGCTCTTTGCTAAATTGATTTTAATGGGTGATCTCGAACCCCCACCCCTTCATCCTCCTCCTTACCCTTCAACGAAAAAACCCGGATGTGGGTTGGTGACTGTGGCCATAGTGGGCAATAAAAGTCAGCTCAAATTTAGATTTAAACCAATTTGCGACCCCAAAAGCCAATGGCGACCGGACTAATGCTACCCTACCCGGGGTGGTGTTGGGTCGCGGGACCAAAAACACGGTACCGTCCACCGGAGGAAAAAACGAACGAATGCAACCGAATGCATGCAGCTGCGCAGTTTAAAAACCCCAACGATGGCGTTCGGTGGCCATTGTTTGGTCAAACAGTGCCTAGCCACCAAATGACCCGAAACGCGGATAGCGGATTGCAGTTTTTCCTTCCGCATCGCTGCTTCCCAATGCACCCAAAAAGAAAATTCCGATTTTCGATTGTGATCGAAGCGCATAACAAAAAAAGCGGCCAAATCGGTTCAATGAGCTTGGACGATTTGTGCTTCGTTTTTTTTGTGAATTCTCACTCAACAGATTCGTTTCGAAATTTCTCCATTGGTGGTGGTGGCGTTGATCACTGTTTTACGCTTGTTTTACTCCACTACAATCGCTGGAAGGGGAAAGGATAATGGAAAATAGAGAAAATGGAGGATAGTGGCTAGATTGAGCAGCAAAAGGTTACGACCCGAGGTCGATATTACTTTCCACCTCCGAAAGCGCGATGATCCAGTGGTGCGTTTGGATGGAAACTTCAACTGAAATCTACGCAACGGATATGCGAAGGAAAGAAAATCAAACCCCACACCCACCATCACCACCACCACCACCAATCAGAACTCCCTTTCGGTCCGGTCCGGAACACACAAATAAAAATCAGATTAATATTGAATGGGAATCACGTACCGGTAAAGTCATGAAAACGAATCAAAATCTCGCTCGCCACTTGTGCCACAAGTAACGATGAGGTTGCTCTCTATGCGAGGATACCAGCACCAGGTTGAAGCAAAGTAAAAAAGGAAACATTTCCTCCGAAGCGGAAGTTTACCGTTGCCCGGGTTGTGTGGGCTTGAGTTGAGTAAGAAATAAATTTTTATTACTTTTTAAATTCCCCCTGAACGCATGGAGCACCGTGCGAAGGAACGAACGAGTGGATGGGCACGTGTTTTACACCGGGCGTCTCCATCAACAATGTATGGTGTCATCAAGCGGGTGCGCATCTTCGGAAGGACACAATGTAACAATACCCAATGTGTCGTAAAATGCTCGGTTTGACTTCGGTAAAACCGAAGAACCACTTGGAAATCGTAGCAACGTGTTTCACCACGTGTCCCGGGGTACACGTACACATTGCGCCACCTTCTCCAAAATGGAGCAAAAAAGGACAGGATTAGGTGAAATTTCCTCTCCACGAAGGCAGACGATATGCGTTGGGACTTTCGATCAATTCTAGAGAGACAGGCGGATATGGTGGTGGGTTGCTTGTTTCGTGTTATTTATCTCCCATTCCCCTCCCCTGTACGAAGGTTTACCCTTCGTGATGGGTTGAATTCACCTCAACACCAACGCTTAGAAAAGAATCTAAAAGCGCCCGATAAGAAGCGAATAAAATCGATTACCCGCGGGCAAACTGGGTGTGTGTGTGTGTCAGGGAGGGCAGAATTGATAGGAGAATAAAATTTAAGCTACCTCTTGACGGAGGCGGTCCAGCCGGCTGGTGGTAAGTTGTGTAAACATAGCCACATCTTCACCGTTCCATTTTCTTTGCACCGTTCTTATCACCAGCCGCCGCCGGCGACAGTTGCGCGAAACGACGGTGAAGGATGTCATCAGTTGCGGTGATATTATGGCGACAGTCGCATCAACATCGCCATCATCATCATCATTTTTGTGATCCTTTTATCATTATCGTTGTCATCGGTGTGATATCGTATAGCCCCGGTCTTCTGGATTGGAGTTTGAAGAATCTCGTCCAGAACACCAACTCCTCAATGTGTCAAACCCCTGGGTTCGCGACGATCGAGTGCTACCGTCCCATTCATCATCATCCCCTTCTTAGGTAGGTGGGAACCATTTGCATAATACCATCGAACGAGCGGTTCCCGAGGACATTGGGGTTTTCCCGGGCCCCCATTTCCCTTCAAACGCTTGAAAACTTTACGCTCGGGTGGTGCGGAAATGGGCGTGAGATAAAAAATGGATCGCAAACCCCGCGCGGGCGACATCTTTGTAATGTCCCGCCGGCATGCCAGCGCGATGGCAGGTTTGGGCAACAACAAAACGCAGCGCACTGATTGTAGTGTACCGAAGGGCAGCAAGGCGCATCGATCGCCCTGGAACGCTACACGCCGGACACGATGCGACGACAGCCGACAGCGTCCATTTGTACGGAGTGGTAACAAGTTTTGCGACGACGTGTCTGTCGCTACACCCTTTTAGTTTTTCTTTCATCCCCTTGCATGCTGTCTTCCGTTTTTTTTTATTCCACCATCCCGACTCGCGCAGCGCTTTGTTGCCTTAATCTCTTGCCCATCTTGCTGTTGACATTTTCCTAATTGAAATCGAATTGAAAGAAATGGAGCGAAAACCGTACAACCGAACGCCCACGGTGGCCACAGCTAGCCGGGCACTGCCGGTGAAAAGTGGAAAACGATTCTGTTACGTAAGCTTTCTAAGGTTCAACAATATTCGATAGGATTTTCCTCTCATCCGGTGGCACGGACGTGGACGAACCGATGGAGGAGGAAAAGACGACGAAACATTTCTTCAATCGAAAGTTTTTGGTTCGGGTTTCGTCACGTAGCAGCGCAACCGCGTACCGACGGTTGGACGGGGTAATCGAAGAAATTTTATTAACTTTAATGCAATGCATTACCAATGTTTGGTTTTCTGCAGATACTGCTGGTATCTGCTCGCTGCTCCCTGTTCCATCTCGACCATCAATCGGGTAGCCACCAGTGACAGTAAATCAATAGACTATCGGGAAATCTGAGGATGAGGAAATGAGATAAGACCTGCTGAAAAACACTGCAAATTGTGTGATGATGTCCCGATAGATGATGAGGTGTGGATTGGAGAAAAAAAACTGCCCAAGAGATCGAAATTTAATGTGTTATGCTATCCTCCTTAAACTGGATGTTAGCGTTTTGTGTTCTTTCACTATACAAGCGATGAGAAACAGGGCTCATCTTATGCGATAATATGTTTCAAAGAAACAGATAAAAGATCAGTAGGAGTGCTTTTAAATCCAATGTGATCCACTACCTCAATAAGTTTAAGCTTTGGCAAACATTGATTCGAATAGTTTGGTAATGTACAATTGGCTTCAAAACGTATTTTTAAACCAATTTCTAATTGGTAAAAGGTTGAACAGTGCGAACAAGTGAAGATTTCAAATCTCTCATTTCCGAGTATCTACAGTACTAAAATACAGGAGATGTGTGAATACAAGATTCAATTATTAGTTTGTAGGACATTCTCAAGTATATTGAGGGTTTTCAACACATAATAAAAGTTTATGTTTCGATTTTCACACACCATTTTTCAAAGTATGTTCATTTGGCTCTATTCTCCAAGAAGTTTGCCGATCTCTGGTTCAGTGTTATCCGAAGTCTAAAGTCCAGTAGTCGAAGTAAACTATTAGACAATACTCAAATTATTTTTATAAGTTATTCATAACATAACGGAGGTTATCAAATTACAATATTTTTCCCTAAAATTCACGATAATATTTCTTCAGAAGGAGTATAAAATTTCGAATTTAATTTAATTTGTCCTGATCACTCGAAATAGTATAACAGTGGGTCGTTCCCGTACAAATCACGCTACCGACATCTTTTTGCTGTAACATAAGTGCTACTACTGGCTCCTCTGTCACCATTTACCACACGGGCCAAACGGAAACACCAGCCAAGCTGGGGCAGAAGAAGACCCAATGGATGGAGGACTGCACAGAGAGAAAAAAACGAAATCCCCTCGGTGGACGACAGATTGCTTTTTTGTCGACGTGCATCGTTATTTTTCACGGTCGGATGTCGATGTGTAAGAGGCCGTCGAAAGACATCGGACGTGTGGCCCGCGCGGGTCCATGTTCCGGCGCTCGCAGTGACGCAAAAACGAAGGAATCACTCAAACTGTTCCGTTGGATATATGTTGTTGCGAAAATAAAACAATTTTCGTCGATCGTCGTACGGGTGTTGGACGGTCGGCTGCTGGTGCGTGCCCGGGAGTGGTAGAAAGTATGTTGAGATCTCCACTCTCCGGGGGGCGTGGGCGCACATTTTGAAGTATGCTCGCACGTGAAAATGAAGCATCCAACAAGCCGAAGGGCTGTCATGTGACCAGGCGACAAACCTCCTCTCTTTCTCTCGCTTTCCCAACCACCGTTTGCTACCTAGCCGGCCGATTTGGACGACTTCCGACACATGGTATAGCATGGCCTGGCGATTGACGCGCTTGTACCGAGGTACGCGATCATGGATGAAGTTACCGTGCACGTTGCCTGCTGCTACAGGCGGCGTCGACGCGTCTCAGTGTTTGCACGTTAAAGTAATTGTACGTGAAAGGCTTCCATTCAAACGGCATCAAAGATTCTTTTTTATCTTCATACGGATGTGGGAGAATTAGGGAACGGGAATGTTAATAAAATTGTGTGCTTTTTCCTTTTTTTCCTTTTTTTTAAATAAAAAACAAGTTTACCTGTATGGGAAAGGTGCTTTGCAACAAGCGCCAGAATTTGCCACGCGAAACCAAAGTGAATGGATACACTTAAAATGGGCGGGGGTTGCGAGCTAGGCAATAACTCTGCGTTAGATGTCCAGGATATCCGTGTACGTACTTCAAAGCCAGCTCAAAGTTGGGTATGTTTTAATTTAAAAATTTTATCCGCACAACTCATGCACTGCGTTTGGGTTGAACTGTTGTTTTAAGCAGCTCAGATTAACTCGCAACATGTAAGGGAGTAATATTCCAATTAAATTAACGCACCACCTCTCCCGTGGAGAGTACACATCGGTTTGGGGTTATCGATTCCTTGTGCTCAGCACCAACTATGATGTGCCTCCCAGTGTTCCTGCATGCTCACGTCAGCTGCAGAATAATTTCTATCAAAATTCACTCCCAGACAGGTGCAGTTTTTTGCGCAGACTGTTGCATTACTGGATGCACTTCTCTGCCACTAGAAATCAGAAGGTGCTCAAGAAGTCATGTGGAGTGTAAATGAACGGGCATCATTGTTCGTTACCGTGGGTTTGGCATATAATTCTGACATGGTGTGTTTGCAAGGCGTTTCTTTGTACGAGAAACTCTTGGATCGATGGATGTGCTACCAAGGTGCATCGAATGATGAGCTTCAACCAGGTTGAGTGTTGCGTTGGCTCGAAAGTGCTCCAGTGAAGGTGTGCACGTACACGTGAGTAAAAAGCCCAACAACGGTACCGGAAGAGGAATTCTCCGTACAAGTGCCTTCCTTTCCTCGTTTTTTTCGTGGAAGGGTGTCAAAATGCTCGCAAACAATGCCGAACGCAGGGAACGGTTTCTTGGGTGAGTTATTTGAGAACGAAATCTAATTATACGCCCATCGCCATTAGCACGAACATCCCTTTCGCTAACGGTGTGCTGCTAACGGTGGTGGACATCGGAAAGGGACCGTAGACGGACGAATTTAATATTTGGTTCCGGTTCACTTACCAACCGAAAGCCGATATTGCCGTATCGTCGGCAAAAACTCAGTGGTAGCACCGTAATTGGAGGTAGTAAAATTCCTTGCTATCCTTAATTCTTGTTTTAAGAAAATCTAACCAACAAGTCGAAAGTATATCGAAATAAGGTCGTCCCTGCGTCCTAACCGGGACAGTTGGATTCGGCAGTACATGATTGCCTTTTAACTATCCTTAAGCCTCCGTTCTCTGTTGAGCAAAAGACATCATATTTCATTCAAGTGCCAATTGGAAGTTTTGGAGCGCTGTTTGTTCTAATCCGGAAAACTCGGGAGAGTGAAATAAAACAAATCTCCAAAAACAGATGAAATTGCTAAGAAAAATAGCACCAGCAATTTACAATACCCACTGTAAGGAGGGACTTGAAGATTTATTTTCCAAAGTTTAGACTTCCCAGGACGTTGGATGGGAAATGGAAATCCTATTTTACGGCAATTGGTTGATTTAATTATTCATGCAGCATTGTCGTCAATCTTGAAGTAGGTTTTACGTTTTTTTTCTAACGCCGTGTTTCCTGGGTAACGTGCAATCTGTTTTATTATAATCTTTCATCGGAAGTCTAGCAGCAACAGCAGTAGCAGGATTGGCTATCGCCAGTCAACGAAACCAACCAGAAAACCACACCTCCCGGGTTCCGGTGGTATCGCATTTCTTTTCGAACGAATTAGTCTCCAATATATTACTGCGCTGCAGACTACCCGTGGTGTCGGGGGTTTAAACTTTTTTTCTTGTGGAACCTTCATGCCCAACGTGACGATTGAACGTGACGCGGGCACTTTGCTGGCCAGTTTCGCTTCGCTAATTCAATTTTTCAATATCTCGAGGGTGTACTGTCGGGCCTGCTGTGCTGTGCACAACGCTCGTGAAGTGTGAAAGAACTCGGAAAGTGCAAAAAGAAACAAGCGTCAGGTAAAGGTAATTTTAATATATCCCATGTAAAAACCTTTCCTCAATTTGAAGTTGCATTACCTCGGTTACGATCTGTGTGGTGAGTTGTTCGCTCTGGGAACGTGGCGTGACGTAAATAGATCGAATTCGACAAAGAGATTGGAATATATTTCTTCCAAGTAATACTGATTATTCGACGAAGAACTTAAGGACATCCTTGATATGCCAATACTCTCCACATCTTTGCAAGTGGTGCTCCATTCATTCAAGCGGTACCTCCAGTGCAGCAGAATAACATTGTAATAGCAATCTTCATTTGCAATGCATCCTCCAGCTATTGCCAGAGGGTTGGGCACATTGTTCCCATCTTTCCCAAGTGCTTTCACACCGCTGTACGATCTCAGTGTCGTTTATTGAAAGAAAATGCAAATGAAATGAAAATGTCATCCTTTAATTTTAGATTTTATTGCTTTTCTCTAGTCACTGGTTATGGAAAGGGAGGTGAAAGAAGAAAAACCCCTGGTGGATCAGACATTCGCGGTTCCCAAGATCCGAAAGCGACGTGACCGGGTTATGCAATGCATTCTGGGTTGGAATATAAATTCTGCCACCGCTTACACGCTCGGTGAGAAGGCGACAAAATGGCTATCGTAAACGAATCCGACGCGTATCAGTTGGTGACTCGGAATGTAGCAAAGGGTAAGGTCGGATACAACATTTATGGTATTATTATTATCCTTTTGCTTTGTTACGATTTCACATTATGAAGTAAAGACAAGCAAACTGGAACTTTCGGAATGGTTATCATCATCCTTCGAACGATGGCTATATACACACGTCCCTGCTACAGCAGTTGAATGTCCCAGTTTGTGGACAACTTGCGCATCTCGTTAAACATAAGCAATTCACTTTCCACTGGAGCTCTTGTCTGTAGAGAGTGTGCTCGCTAATTCGATTGCACTTGTCACGTTCGATTCGATGTTGAATTACGAGTATTTTCCTTGGAAAAAGCATGTCTGCCGCTAATAGAGTTCACAGCGAGCGTTCCCCCGATCGATTGCGTTAGTGTGAGATAATGAAAATAAATTTTCATTTAAAAACAAATTATGTTTCCATCCGAGAGGTTTTGCCCTAGGACAGTTAACCTCCGATGGGTGGGAGTGTGCTCCAGCCGTCAGGCAAACCGTCCCGTCCCGTGGACGACGAACTTCTGCAAGATGGTTTATTCTTTCTTTGGCTCGTGTGTCTTTTGCGTGGAGAGCGACGAGAGCCGGGGCATAATTACTCCCGGTTGGATGAATTATAATTAGATTTGGTCTTCCGAGATTGTCCTGTAAGCAAAGGCCCTGTGTCCTAGCCGGTTTTAGCCCACCCTTATCGCAGCTGGAGATCTCGGTAACAGTGGAAGGGCAGCAAAGTAAGGGAACTTTTAGCGAAAGTTCGTACACAGCATCCCCGTTGTTTCTTTCACCCACCCATCTAGTTAGGTGTGCGAAGCTTTAGACTCGATGTTCGATTTTAATTTGCACTGCAATGGATCGGACGAGTGGTGTCACGAGTCTAGCGGGCGGACGAAGCCTGCACGAAGGACATGTCGGTTGAAACACCTGCTGATTCCTGAGACACTCCGCAATGTAATGTCTGCAACCAGTTTGACGTCACCGTGCGATGTTGCGGTACGCCCCGGTAAGTGACAGGTTGGTCAGTAGCTAGCAGATTGAATTTTGTAGCCGCGCACCGGAGGACTCGCTTACACTTGGCACGGCAAACAAGCGGCGGCCAGATTGCGATGATAAATATCGTCACCGGTCGGATTCTCGGTCGGCCGTCATACTGTTGTTGTTTTCGCCTTTGGTTGGGATGAGTCCGCAATTCTTCCCCGTTGCATCCAGCGAACGGATCCGAAGGTGACAGGGACGACGACGACGATGACGATGACGGCTAGAATGCGATTTACTTTGGTCGTGTGCCAAATTGAAATTTGTTCGCCTTGTTGGTGTGTGCCCGCAGACGCATTCTGGCCGCTGCACATCTGCACCATGGACGTCCTTTTTGCTTGCAGACCGGAGGACAACGGCATCACAAACACGCGACAAGAAGTGTGCCAAAAGACGTGATCGTTTGTCGGCATACGTTTGGTTGAAATATTTGCCCAAGCCTCAAGTCGCAAAGATGTCTGTCAATCTGAAGAACGATTCCGTCTGGGTGTTTAGGGACGAAAGGTCATCGTAAGAAACAGGTGCATTAATGCGTTGTCATTTGATTCTGCCGATTGCACTAGTTAAACTCATAATCTGATTAAAAAAACATATCCCCAACACAAACTAGAGCGTAAACCAGCGAGCAGTAAACAAGGAACAGAGTTCGGAAAACACATAAAAATCTTTCAACATTTACCCAAAATGTAACACAGTGCGGAAATCAACGTAAGCGAAAGTCAGCCAAGATTACTTCGTATCGTTCTGCTGGAGATGAAATCAAACTCGGATACTAAATCGAGTGTCTTAAGCCAAATTGGACCGATAAGACATAATCATGATTTTGTGCTATCATTTAAGCCCCAGCACGAGAACTGACGAGGAAGGAGTAAATTGTGAGTGGTCGGATGTTGCTCTCCAAACCGAAGTAGAACACTTACGGCTGTTTGACCGGCGTCGGAATGAGCTCGTGGGTGCGTGCGTGCGTGTGTGCGTGTATGTGTGGTAATAGAAGCGACTGGATCAGAGCACGTCAGACGAGAGGGCAAACTAATGGCGTAAGCGTATATAAGTAGATTGGGAAATCCTACTACGCTTTCCCGACAGCTCCACTCACCTGGGCAGGAGGCGTGCGACACTAGTGACAAGGCCGGTCGTAACCGGCAGGGCCCAATTCTACCCGTATGCCGAAGACGCAAAGCAGTGGTCCAATTCGATACGTCCGACGCTCATAAAAGTCATCGGGAAAGATAAATCCAGAAAAGCGAACATCGCACCGAAAAAGATGACACATGTTCCGTACGGTGCGTACATATTTCTTTTCGCTCCCATTTTTCCCCGTTGCCCATGACGCATGATGCATGCCCTCTTCCTGCTCCATCGCTGATGTTGTTGATGATGATGAGAAACAGAAGAAGTTAGCATAAGAACTAATTCGTCCGTTGACGACGACCGTCGACGCGTTTGAACGACGCTTCATGCTGCTGTCAGTTCGGAGGGAGAGGTTGCTGTTGCTACCACTGGCAACCGTCGAGGAGCGACGACGACTTCTGGGGAGGGAAGCAAGAGATGAACACTGGTAGGCCTAATGCCGCCGACCGTCTAATATTAGCTGTTTTGCTATTTTTGGCTTAATGTTGTTGTTTAGTTTTCGTACACGGATGGCGCTATTTCCATCGTACAGCGGCGTCGGTGTGGAAATGCATGACGAACGAGAGGAGCACGAAGAAATGGGGAAACTTTTACACACCTTACATATTTTTCCCGACACGCGGTTGGAAGGTGAGATTTTTCTTCTTCAAATTAAGAGAAGATTTCTTGAAGAATTCTTGAGTTTTTCTTTGTCTTTCAGGTCTATAGATTCTTTCCTGGAGAGACATTCAAAGCAGTGGTTTAGTAAATATAAATACTCATTGTTATGTTACTTAACGAGATAATACGCATAAGTTCAGATATAATTAACAATCAAGATTATTTAGATCTAAAATCGCTGTATTACAAGACCGAACGCAATTGCTCTGGTTACCTTTGTTGACAAGGGTTAAACAATCCGACATTTGGAATCATTTCCAAGACTAGTTAGTTTTCCGCATAACGAGCCGGAATACATTTACGTTTTTTCTTCCATTTGTGTGCGAGTGTGCAGAACAGCATTCTGCTACATTTTCTGCAATGTTAACCTTTCCCCGGGGAAAGTATCATTACCGTAGTTACATGGTTTGGAAACATATGGTGTCGTCAGAAGCGGCCACCACACAACGTGTACAGCGAAACGGAGGAAAACATGAACACAAACATAGCGAGAAAATGATACCACTGTTCGCTTTTGTTTGTTTCTTTTATTACCGACAGTTTTTCTTCAACACACGTATACATCCAGGCCGGTGTTTGTTTGGTAGTGGCAACGAATGCCATTGTTGATGCTGCACTTCATCTCAATGAAGAACATGGTAGTTCCATCTGTACGGTACCGGGACGTGTATACGGTACAGACTTTGAAGGGCATTTGCTTTAGGTACGGTAATTGTGGTTGGCACGGTATGCTTCCCACTGTACAAGGTCAACCAGTGTGCTAGCTTTTCCGGTGGTTGAATAACCTTAGGTCTGTGTTCATCTCCACATTGAAACACTTTTACTGTGTATTTTGCAGTATGGTCTGACTCCAATACTATCTCTAAAACTTGGATTAAAACAATGAAGAATTATATTATTGAAAGAATTTAATGCGTCAGAAACTAAGTTCTATGTTTCAAATCACTAGTGTCATAGTCTCTATAGTGGAGTCTAGCTTTACACATTTTTTACAATATTCTTAAAGTTTTGCAAGATTCCTATAATATCTTCAAAACTTCTTGTAGAAAAAATTGAAGAATTAAATTTTTTATATAATGTTAAGCTTGAGGAGCTTCGGAAGTGTTTGTGTCTGTACTGTACCTCAAGTGTCTAATGTTCTGATTGTTAGGACTTAGTTGTGATGTCCTTATGTTTGTCCTTATGTTTATTAGGAAGTATCTGGTTCCAGAGATTGGAAAACATTAACTTTTTGTTGATATTAAAAAAGAAACACTTTTACTATTAATCTTTAGAAAGTATTTTTTCCCCCATATTATTGAAGAACTTCTGCCTGATGCCTCTAGTTCTAGAATGTTTGCCATTGTGGTCACAACTGAGCAATTGGATTCCAGTGGTTCTTCTTCTTCTTCTTGGTTGGCCTGTCCTATCGGACACGTCTAAGAGACATGGCCTGGTCTCCAGTGGTTAAATACCCTTAATTTTGAATTCTTATTCTTGTAAACATTTTTCGGAAATCAATCTTGAAGATTTGTCTGACACAAATAATGACTTAAAACTTGAAATAAAAAAAGTCCGAAAATTTAAAATTTGGAAAGAGCTTGAAGCGTGAGAAGCTAACGCTCAATCCATGCCTCAAGTCTCAATCATTCTTGTTTTCAACAGAACCTTACTGTGACGTCCAGTGTTTGCCATTAAGGTCATTACTGAGCAATCGGATTAAAATGGTGCTACAATTAACTCGTGAAAGAAAGATGTCCGTAGTTCCTGCTCGGCCCGGTACCGATTTAAGCGCTCGTCAAACGGACCCTGTCATGTCGACCGGTCAACGAAAGCGAACATTGCACAAGAAGCAAAACAACACACCATAAATTCTTCACCCATCACGCTACCACGAACAAGCGACGACGCTGTACCAAAATGTATCTTTGCCACTGCAGGTAAGTAGCGCACGGTGGCCAAGTCGATGAAAAGTGTTGCCACCATGCATCGGGCGTACTAGTTAACGCAGCCCGGTGGCTGTTGTTTGGCGATTGTTTCACGTAGACCACCGGCGAGAGACGGCAGAAAACTCATCCAGAAGTCAGCATTTCGGGCGGGTTGACTTTTGGTTGACCCGGGAACCACCGGTGGCATAGCTGCTACCGGGGCAAACTAAACTGTTCCCACCGTTTCCAGCAGGACAAATAATGGAGCTCAACCATTTCGCAAAACGTTGGACGCTGGACTATAAATTATTCTACTTCATTCACACTTGGTCAAGCAACGATCGCCGAATCTTTCTTCTTTCCGGTGGCCAAGGGCAGAACATGGAATCAGGTGGAATGTGTACAGCAGGAAAGCAAAGGCGTGGTAGGGGTAAAAAAAAAGTTAGTGACAACGATTCGATGGTGCGGTCAAGCAGCCAAAAGAAGTTGGACAAGTTTCGGGCATCCGTGCTTTATACGGTGGTTGTTCACAAATTTATAAAGATCTACCACGCAATGTCGCAAAAGCAGAGGGACAGGGGTTTGCAGGTGAGCAGTACCGGCTTCAAACACACAAACTCTCGTCGTGTGATCGTCAGACTATCAGGTTGCAAAGTACGAAAAAGCAAAACGATGTCGCTGGTTAGCTGCGACGTCAGGAGCCCTGCTGGAATCGGTACGACCAAGGTGTCCAACCTAAGGGTGAACTTGTTTTGTCACCCTGTCACCGAACATCGAACACCGGGCAATACGTGTTCGAGGTGCGCGAAGGCCCACCAGGGTCCAGGCGACTATTGTGTACACCGAGAACCGGAAACCGGGATAACCATTAGCGGCAGCGGACACAACATCGCTGCGCCACCATTGAGTGCAGTGGCATTACGCGATCGCAATTGAAATGAAAACTGACAAATGTGGAATTCAGCTTCCCGGGTGCGGGAAGGATTGGCAGGAATTGGCTGGATGGCAAACTTTGATCACATCGAATGTCCCAAATTGCAGCGGTGTATGCATGCATTCACTTGCATCCGCTACCATTGATGTGCGCCTCGTGGCAATGATGTGATCACCATTGACAGCTATATATCGGGAGGGTCCACCCCATTTGTGTCCCTGGGGCAAGAGACCCAGGTACATTGCCTGGCTGCTTCTCGCAGCTTTGATGAGTGCGTTTTCAACCATGCTCCGTGTGCGTGTGTGTGAGGAACCGGGGCCAAAAAGGCTGAGCATGTTGATTACTCTGAAAAATTTCGGTAGCAATTTCGAGAATTTGCGACTGTTTGTGTCGTTGGAACTCGTTGTCTTGTTTTATCGGGTTTTTTTTTCTCTACATCCCTGTTTGTTCTTGTTTTATGTTGCTGTGCGCGCTTTGCGTTTTTCTGTGTTTTGTATACTCTCTATCGGGCTCTTTTTTTTGGGGTTGCACATCCCCGCCATAGGCTTTCTCGGAAAACATCGTCCCGCAGCGTGAACAAGACGAATAATGCGATTGCTGTGCGGGCCAAGGGGTCCGTTGCTCGGGAAGGCAGTGCCTGTGTATGGCCAATTTCAGTGGCAGCAGCTTCCCAAACAAAGAAGACAAATTATCGTCAAACGGACCGATGCTGTGTTGTGGGCAAACAAGGGCCACAGTTGGCATGATTCGTCGAAAGAATGCAACCCAACTGCAGCGGAATGTACGGACGGGAGCCATTTTTGTTCTCATGTCACCAATAAATGCGATTCTATGCAAGAGGAGCAAACAAAAAAGCGAACTGCACCGTGTTTGCATTAGACAGACACAGTTACGACGAATAGTTCCAACAGTTTGTGGAACATGTGACTTAGGGCGTTGTTAATCTTGAAAGTTAATAAAGGCAAAACTCCAGCAATTCATCTCCAATACAAAATCTAAGTTTGGGCTGTGAGATCCTTTAACAGATACTCATATTACCTGAAGATTTGACTTCTTTACGGCTGCAATTACCATTCCTCGTCCGTAAGAAAGGATGCCAAACTATTTCACAATATAAATATTTCCAAACAAAAGCGAATCCCAAGCAGCTTAGCGGTGACCCAAACGGAAAAATGTCTCCAAACGATCGTGAGCGCCCGGCGGAGAAAGGTTGCCTTGGTTGAGGGTAAGCATTTTTAATTTGTTTCGCCGAAGTGAGTTTCCGCGCAGGAAACTGTGTAAGCCAAAGTTATGCGCTACCCCTATATCGCATTCCCCTATAGTCCTTCGGGTTGCGTGAAAGGTGCTGCGGTGCGTTCTCGCCAATGGACAAGCGTTGGATTGGATGGATGGTTTCGGATGAGGACGTGATGCTATTTTCTTTTTCCCAGCCATCTCGGACCCCCATTTCGAGCAAATCCTTCGAGACGACCCTAGCGGTCTCCCGAAGCACTACTAGCTCTGGACCGGCACGTTGAGGTTAAGGATTTTCTTCGGAAAATTGTTCTCCCCGGCTGGTGTCGACCGTCGCGCAATGGGAAAGGACGACGAACTTACGACCGACGAGTAGTGCCCACTTGTGGCGTAGTAGGAGGAGGTAAAGTACAGGGTAAGGATTTTAATTTGCATATCATTTCCAGTCGGCCAAAAAGTCCGCAACCGTTTGCCGACGGAAGCAAGTTTAAATTTCTTCTGAAAATGATGATTTCGACCCGGCACGGGATGGGTTTAAGCTTTCCTCTCTGCGTCCATTGCCGGTGTAAGAGTTTGTAGTTTTCAAGTGGTTCTGCGTGCTACTGATCTCTTTGAATAGTATTCTTTGCTTTTTCTGGTTGCTAAATACTTCATGAAAGACTGCTTCCGAGGGAGGATTATTCTCTCCAGCTTACTTCACGACACACTTGAGAAAGTGAACTGTATTATTTATTCGATTGCCGTCGGCACCAAGTGTGAAAGTAGTGGCGAAATGAAGGGAAAAAGGAAATATTATTAACAAAATCCATGGCAGTCATCTGTGTATAGGAGGAGTCGAACATTGTCAACCTCACAAACAATGTCCCCTCGCACTGAGACTTCGTCATGGACGAACTACCAAGTCTAGTGCAAACTGAAATAAAAAGGGAATCGTATGAAATTTTCATTCTGCTTGTGCCATTGTACGAACTTTACCCCTTTCAAATGTAGATCTAATGTTTACTAGCCTCGGGAGGAGTGGAGAGCAAAAAAAAAACAATTTCCACACACACACAGGGACCACGATGTTCACCACCGTCGGTTTTGCAGCAACTGAAGGTTGTCGAATTTTTGAGGAGATCTTGAATACCTGCTTCTAAACTATACCAATAAGATTGCTCGCGATGGCAAGCAAAGCACCAAGTCACCAAAGAAGTCAAGATTGCTTTTCATGACGATATCCTACCAATTGGATTGAACAATGCCACTGAAAAAACGATGTCACGTGCCGTACTTTAGAGGATCAGTAGAGTACCAAGATTTGACTGCAGTCAAAAACTTCCACGAAGAATTCCTATACCCCGTACGTGTGCCGGTTGCGGTGGAGCACAACGCAACCCTGGCGGGGATGAATAAAATCGAAAAGATTACGGCAAAAGTCGGCACTCCGTGCGGCACTTGCTGGAAACTGACTTTTAACTACTTCTGCTTCGTGCCGGGAGATGAAGGTAAACGAACATGCTGGAAAAAAATATAAAATGGAAACGGGAGCACAAAAAAAAAGAGGTGGAAATAACTCCCCCATGATGATTGATGCAAAGCAAATTTTATCATTTCGAATATTTGCCGATATGAGAATTGATTTGGGGCTAAGGGATTTTACCGGTGCGCTTGAGCTTCAACCGTCAAGCACATCCGTTTTTGGCGAGTGGTTTGGCCAGGATCAACGAACCTTTTTTTTGTCTCGTTTTGTGCGGAAGTGGAGGTGGGATGAGCTGGAAGCCGTCCCTACGAAGGACAAGTGGGTTGCATATGATTGATAAATTCCGGCATTCTTCAAAGCTCTTCGACCGTGCTTCAATGTTGTGTGTTTCGTTGCAGTGAGACAAAACGGGAAGCAGAAAAAGGAAAATATATGCGCAACTGAAGAGCGGCTAGGGCCACTGTTTATGCTACGCGTCCCACTTGGTTGGCATGCCGTAGATTTATGAGATCCTGGGAAGCATATTTCTGTGCGAATCGCTTTATCTAATAAGGCAGATCTCTTTACCGCAAAGAAAAACATGTTTGGAAATTTGTGATGGCAGCGGTGCCACGTTCCTTCCACGGTATGTTTGGGGTTCGGTTGGTTGTTTTGCTTATTGACTCATATCTTAAGTAGGTACTTACACAAAGATGAGGAGATACTTACAGTCTATCGTCGGTAAAGTATGTTTGCTGATTGTATTTCACCCGTGGATGTACATTTTTTATGAAACTCAAACTCGTGAAGTTACTGAGCACGTGGCGTCTCCTGTACGCTACAGTCTAACGCGAAAGATTTATTTCCATACTCAAATAGCCGTAATTCTTGTCCGGAGTTCTGTAAAACATTTCGATATTTTCCAAAAAACACATATGTGTATGAATTCCTAATTTAAACCTTTTTAGGGTTTACCCAGGAGGTGAGTTGCAAGTGTCTGAAGATTTCGGTTGAACTACTGTCCGGGAACTTTATAACTCAGGATTTTGGTGGTACAATGAATTCTCGATAAATCACACACAGTCAGACACTTTTGAATGGGTAAGTGTTTCCACAGAACCCACGGAACAGCTATGTTCGGATTACGTGTAAATGTGGTCCACTGAAGAGTTCTATTTATCAAACCAGTCGGCTTGTTCGTGTCGATCCAGCGGAAAGGTCATACGATTTAGCCGATTTGGTACAGAGCGAGCCTTCCATGGGAGCATCACAAATGGAATGAATGGAACAAGTTGTGCACCTTTTGCCCGGAAAGTTGGCATTCGGCCCTACGTAACACCATCAAAGAAGAGAAGCTTGCATATACATAAATTTAATCCACACGATACCGCAAACGAAATATTGCCATCGATAGACAATCGTCCGTCAAGAGTAAAATGTTGGCCGAGCGCATCCCACATATGGCATTGTTCCATTGTGCACGCTCTAATCCTTACATCCTTCGGTGCTCCATTCAACTGTGCAGCTTCTCACACCCGACGCTGGCGGATGGACCGACCGTACTGCCCAATGGACTTTCTCCATCGGCCAGATGGTTTTAATTCCTGCCATAAATAAACACATTCACCGCATCTCGCCGTGCTGAAAGTATGCATGAGATAAATGTGTCGAAAACCTAACTCCGGCCCTCATCGGGAACCACAAGCGGTTTGCAATTCTTTTGCCAGAGCATGCGGTATATTGAGGGTTTGCCGTTGGGTAACAATATTTTAAATTCAGAGGATTAAATTTACATCGATTAATTAAAATTTTATCCGATTTGAATTTCAATTCTAACCTCCGGTATTCGTGCACCTGGCAAGAGCCCGGTACTGCTAGTTACGGAGGGTATGGTGTATTTGTGGCGCTTTTGTCTGGTGACTTGACTGGTGGATCATAAGCGCTAGAGCTGCCACTGAAGCCACACAGATGCCGGAGATCGTTGGTGAATTGTGTGGAATGTCGAGAATTAAGCACAACATGAATAGTCAGTGCCACGTTTAAGTAGCAATATTCGTTGCTGGAATTTTGCAAACGCTAGGTGAGAATTTTCCCATCGGACACCAACGGTTAGATCTTTGAATCACAACCGTACTAGAAACTACCAGGCCATTGTCGATGGTTTACGGAGCTAGTGGAGCAAATGCTGTTGGGTTTTTCGATTTAAGCCGAACCATATCCAAAATGAAAACTGGAAAGAAAACATGATGGCGTATAGAGTTCTTCTCGTCCCTCAATAGGACGCGTCGTTGACAGAAGCAATCGATGCATGATGGGGTAAAATGTAAAGAAGTCTATCAAAATATCTAAATATATTTACAGGCGGGAGTCGCACACAAATTCTGAGATGTTGGGCTGTTAGAAAATAAACCCCAATACGTCATCTTATCGCGTGAATTATGGAACGGTAAACCTCTTTTTAACACATCCACCGTTTTTCCCTCGAAAAACCGAGCAAATAAGCACGAATGTGGTTGGGCTTTGGAATTGAATGGCGTGTTTTGCGGGAAAATACACATTTCCCTCCCCCATTCCAGAGCTTTTTCGGCGTGTTGCCTTTCGAGTGGAATGCAGAAATGGATGTAAGAAGATAAAAAGCAACAACATCCTGTGCCTTGTAGTTGAAATGTAACGATAACATTGGTGCGTCAATTTGAACGAGGAAAAAAATCTGATTTTCTTGGAAAAATAAACTCTTGAGGAACTCTTGGGGAACTCTTGTGGAGGTGAAGTACCTATGGAATACCGATTGCCGATTTCCAATAATTTGTGTTTCTGTTTACGTCCAATTATTGCGCAGTTTGTTCATGAGCTCAAAACTGTCTGTGATATGTAATCAGGATTAGAAAAGATATGACGATCATTAGCTTCGCTTTTTTTTCGGGACCCGGGGGAGGCGAAATGTTTGCAAAATAACAAACCCAATACACTCGTGCGACAGAATGGGGTGATGTTCAAAACTTTGCATAATATCGCCGAAGGGAGAGAGAGCTTTTTTACCCTCCAGTTGCTTATGGCGCTTCGAACCCCGCGGGCATAAGACGAAATGGGAAGTGTAGTTGGTGTTTTTATTTCCCGAAACTTTTCCTCGGAGGTCGAACCAGTTTTGCATAAACTCCAATTCCTTTGCGGTAGCACGTTCGGGGCTAGATTGAAATATAACGAAAATTGATGATGATGCGCACGGGATGGAAAAATGGGAAAATCGGTCCCACCCAAACGACAGCCGATGGAGCGCTGCCGAGCGAAATAATATTAAAAAAAGGGAAAATCGCAGGAGGAGCACTGCTAAAAAAAAGGTAAACACAAATTTCCACACCGTTGTTTCGCGCTTTTTTTTTGGTCTGTCTCCCGCCCGGTTTGGGGCGTGACGAAACAAAAGTTTCAGTGTATCAACATGCAGTCCTTCGGGCGCGGCGTTTCTGACGGCGATAAGATTAGAGGAAACGAGGAGCGTGTGACAGAGACGGTGCGCGAAAAAACCCTTCCGGGGTTTTGGGGATTTTACGTCGGAGCGAATTTCTCACCGACCGGTCAATTGGCGTGACGTGCGCGACGGTAAAACCTGAACACCCAACGCCACCGTCCCATTCCGGCAGGTAAACAGATTTATTTTCCAGTTAATTTATACCGCTTTTCTTCGCTTATAGCCGTGGAATACGGTTGCCAAGTCCTTTTGGGCCTTAGTAAACCTTCCCCGCTTCTGGCTATTGGCGGCAGCGTGGTGGCAAGAACCACTGCCATTGGGAGTTTGAAACGGGGTTGATGATTTTGATGGATTGATCCTTGTTTTTGTGTGCGGACGTATACAAACGAAAATGTGCCAACCGTCCAGACAAGACCGTGCATTCAAACAAACTCATCAGTTATAGCGAGACATGCTGAAGACGAGGAAAGGTGTGCGTGTTTTGCTTAGTGTCATTTAAACGTGTCATTGGTACTGTTCAAGAAATCTATATTCGTTAGGATTTACGAATTGAAGTTGGAAAATTGTTTAATGTGCAATCAAACATTTTAGTTTATTTATTTAGTTTTAGTTTCACGAAACGTGTGTGAAATATTTATGGGATTCCAATAAGTTGATCAATCTTTAAGTTGTGTTGAGCTCAACGAACGGAGACATTGATATGAATCTTGATGAATGAGTCAATCAAATAATGAAGCCGTTCTAAAATGATTAATGGATTCGATATGAATCAACTCTCAGGAATCTAGAAAATAATTATTTCAGTTTGTAAATTGTAGATATTGTATTTCCCATCACATTGGGAATCTCATGAGTATTTTTCTCTACACCCTTATATGAACAAATTATATATTCAGTGAAATTCAAATGGTTACTACCCATATAAAACAAACTTGAGGTAATTTTATTGGAAATTAAAAATGCAACTAACGTACACGTACTTGAAGACATTTGAACAAAGACAATGCTGCAAATATAAAGCGACATTGTTCTACACCTGTTCTCACATCCAAGTACTCAACCAAATCAAATCAAATATTTCACCGTCGAGTGATAAATAACCGATCGTTTTCAATAGAGTTCTGCTCAATTACATTCCCAACACCTGGCAAGCTTTCAGCATGCAGACATGTAGACGAACGAGCGTAAGATTTTGCGCACTACAATACGAAAGTACTCAAGGATCGGTGCTCAAGCACCGGGTAGGTGATTGAAAGGTGTCGATAGAGTGTCGTCTTTTAAGCACGGTATTTCACAACACCGTACACATGGGTGGTATTGGGTGAATTAATTCATTTCCATTTGTTACTTTCAAAGGTAAGGGCGTAAGTTTCACCCCGGTCGCCTGATTGCGTTTGGCCATTCTTCTGCAGATAGTGATGGCCGCATGTGTGGTACCAGACTTAATGCCATGCGAGAAAATGCGTGCAGAAATCGAAAATTGATGGAGCTGCAATATTAGATGCCCGGTAAGAATAATGAATACGATTAGGAGAAGAACATTATCGTCGTCATTGGTTCATTGGTTTGCATAATTTGTGTGCTTGCGTGGAAAAAAATGAAATTCTCGTTTGCATTTCTCGTGTGTCAACAAGAGCTTTATGATTTAATAAACATAAAAAGGTTTTTGAAATACTAGATAATTATGCATCGATACAATGAAACGATACAATTCGAGCATATAAAAATGTAATCAAATTGTGACATTTCTTCTGTACTTCTATTAAGCGAACAATTTAATACTGTTGAATCGCTATTGTGAAACGTTTCACCAAGATCAGTTAATTGTTGTATGTATTATCTATCCTGACCTTCACTGTCAATTTCAAAATCAGCGAAATTGTGTAACACGTTTTGCACACGCCCAGAACGGAGGGACAGTGTCAATCTTCCATTGCGTCATTAGTACTGAGACATTTGTCATCATCGCTTGGCAGCCAATTAATATTCAACTTTTCTTTGGGCTAACCCGGCGGTCCAGTTCCATTAGACGGCTTTCATTAATCATCGGAAAGCAGCTCGTCGTTTGTCCATTAGCTGCGAGGCCCCTTCGGTTGACAAATGGAGGTCTGCTAATCGGTTGTATTGAAAACTTTCAAACGATCCTTTTGCTTTATCTCTTGAGACGTTGACTTTCCGTCGAATAAACGTAATCGACGTAATCGTATACTTAGTATGATTTAAATGTGATAAGACACAACTATGTTTTTTTAGAGAGATTGAAATATGGATAAACTATTAGTTGTGCTAAACAGGGGATTTTAGATTCAAGTAGCCTTTTTAACGCACTATGATAAAATACACTGCATGGCAAAAAAATACCTTTACTAAGTTCATGAAAAAATCAGTATTTTGCTACCAATAGTTTAAATGTCAGCTTAGAAATAGATCACAATCTATATAAAAAGATTTCTTAAAAATGCGTAGCGATATATAAACGAACTCAAACGAAGTGCACTCAAATATTGGGAAATAGTTTGATAAAAATTGTACACTGATTTTAGAACAATTGTAATGGGAATTCCATAAAATTATAAAAAAAAATCAATGATGCTTTTTTTATTGCACACAGTGCATTTTGAGATATTATATTATTACTTACCTATCAAATTCATTCCGTTGTGGTTTGATGTAATCAACTAATCTGTAATTAGGAAGGAGAACAAATTTTGTTATCTTTTGCCTTGTATTTCTATTTTCAATATTATAATAAGTTCTATCAGTACAGGAGTTACCATTGTTATTCAGTATATCAGTAACCTTTTCGTGGTTTCCATAAATACCATAACCCCTTTAAAACCGTCGCTAGGTGTTTAACCAAAACTGAAGCGATTGAAAAATAATCCACCCGTAAGTAATGCCCAGCAAGCAAAACCCGAACAGTTTAAATGAGACGTAAATTAAATCCTCTTTTAATGATCGGAAACAAAATCATCCCAGCCTTGCTTGTTGTTGATTAAAAAATAATTTCAATCCCATACCATTTTAGTAGCGCGAAAACATTCCCAGCATTGCAGCATAGCATTCGCGTGTTGGGTTAGCCGGAAATATTTTCGTGCGGAATTGGCACCGCACTTTACAATCATGCCAGCATGTTGAATTCGTCAATTAATGTACCGAAATCAGTCGGCCGTACCAGCGGACGGAAGGGGATGATTGGGATGGAAAATCAAGCAGCACAAACATTTGTACGAACAATTTCAAACATGACCATCGGAATCTCGTCGTTCGGGTCGGATTCGGACGTCATGGGTTAGTAAAGGTGCGAAAAAAAAAAACACACACACACACGCAGGTAAAGTATGTCGGGGTTTTATCCATAGAAGCTCAGTAGCGGGCAAATCAATTCTACATTTAATTTTTCAACCCCTAAAATGAGTACGCAACAGGGGGGGATCTGTAGGCAGACAGTAGAGGGTAAAGATAGCGGAAGCGAACCACTCCACGGGAGTGTTTATATCGTTCGATTGTAAGCTTCATAAATAAAAGATGACCATGTGGCGCCCCAACCGTGCTATGGATCAGCCAGTGGAAAGTCTGGGGCAATGCTGGGATTTCTCCACCCAAGAAAAAAAAGACACCACACTAATAATTAATCCGGCAAAATGTTTACGAACACGAAATGTGGCCAGAATGTTGTGTACTTTGCTGGCAAATGAACTCCGATCGAAACCTGCGCCGTACCTCTGGCACGGGACGTAAGTACGTGCGTTGCAATCGGCAATAGTTTGTGGCATTTTAGTGCGAGCACTGGATTTCAGCGTAAAGGTGTTGTGTTTTGAAATATGTATAGCATGGTGGGTGATGTAGAATGGCACGAACTCCAACCCAGCACGGTGGTGGAGTGGAGAACCGCCGGTCAATAGGACTTTCGCTGAGTGAACAATTATCATAAATAGCTTTCCACTACCATGCTTGCGGCTGCTGTCATAGGTGTTCTCCGCTCCGGGGGCTACCGGGTTGTATGCTTTGCAATTGAATATGCTTCGGGCATGCCCGTGGAAATTAAACCGTGGAAATTAAACGTAGAGAAAAACACACCAGTACCACAGAGTACCCAACCACGGTATGAACTCGGCGTGACACGCATTTCGATATCATTGCACGGCACTTGATCTTGTATGCGTCTGGTTAATCAGCAAGGTACTGTTCATTTACCACCGTGCTGTGACATGTTGAAAAAAGGGGTCACAGTACTATTCATGCTGCCAGTATAGCATGAGAATTAAACGATGTTGGTTGACTAGAACAGTGTCCGTGTATCGAGGAACAATATGAGAAATAGACATTGGAAGCACTGCTGCGATGGGAACTCCAACAGTCTCTGTGTTGACAGGTGAGCGAATAAACTTTGCCTAAATTACCAGCCAGTTCCCAGTAAGTCACACAGCAACTGCTCGGTGGAAACTATAACTCCGTATCTGCTGTAACGTTTCCAGCGCTAAAGATATACAGCATGCGAAAAAGCATACTAAATCAGTTCCATGGAAAATCCCCCGTTTCCACCAGAAGGGAGCACTCCGCCCAGATGTAATCGCTTCGTTTAGCATAATTTAAAGTAACAGCAGCAAGTGGCGCGTGATTCAGCCAGATTCAACATCATAAACGTACAATCTGCCGCGCTGCTGAATGAACAACCATTTTTTTTTGTTAGTCTCCCCTTCCTGTGAGGGCCGCGCGTTGGAGCACTGAACCGGAGAGCACTTTAGCAGCGTAACGATCAAAACACAATCTGCCCGAACGCGTGGTCGAAGAATGCAACGATTCTACGCGGGTCTCACTACGCACACTGAACCGTTCTTGCTTCCGTCGCGCATGAATGGTCCGTTGCAGCCGGGACGCGATCTTCGTATGGATCGGTAAAGGCGCAACTATTGCCGAAGATGCCGGAGATGGCGTTAAAAACTCTCCAGAAGATATGCAGGGCGCGCAGTATCATTGATACAGATGGTTTATGCGTCGCCAGGGGTCCGGACGGCTAGCGTCATGTTTATTTATATATAAAACGCATAGACAAACTGTGACGAAACCGTGGAGAAAAGCAAAACCCCTTTTACGACCAATGTTTGTCAACGAAGTTGTTGCGAAACGCTGCTCCTTATTAAGTATACTGCTCCACTTTAGAATTGTAAACTAGCTCTCTGATTGAGAAAGTGGGGGAAAATGTTGGAAAAAAAAGTTCCGATTTATGTTCTCATTCGACATGGATGCAACCCACCACCATCTTCTGTGTCTTCTGCTTTCCATACAGGGGTTTCGACCATTGTTTGTGACCTCGGGTTGTGTAGTTTTTACGACACTCGGAAAGCTAGACGACGCATTGTTTGTCCAGTCGGGAGGGAGAAAAAAAAACGATAACATAGCACAATGTACTAGGAATTGTTTTGTGTCTGGTAGTACAGACTGTTTCAAAGTTGAGGTTATGTTGACGGTGCTCCACGAAGAGAAAAACATTTTTATCCACAAAAAAATGAGGGATATTTGAGATTTAGTTTGTTCAACAATCGGGGGTTCCGGACATAACTTCAAACACCATAAAACAGAAAGATGGCTGATTGAATACATTCAAATAAAGAACGAAATTGTGGACAATCTCCCGCTCTTGTGCTAAACGCTAAAGGGGCCGATGACTTTCGATTACTGAAAACAGCACACCAGCATAATAACGTACCGTAGGGAGTACGACTGTTAGCAGAGTGTGTGTGTGGTGTGTGGTGCGAAGATCTCCTACCACCCTCCCTCTTCATTCCATGGCATCATATTTCTTCAGTTTTTTGATGAATGAATGATGGTATTTTCCTTTCGCAATTCATTTCCACGTGCTCGTTTTGCCGGCTCTCATCGGGTTTTTTTGTTGTTTTTTTTCGTCGGTTCGTCTTCTGCATTCAATTTTTCCCTTGCGTCCGATGGCAATGTCAGCCATTTATGCTAAGCGATTTTATTTCATCTGCTCATCTTTCTGTGCTTTTGCTCCATCGCCGTACACCGTGCCGTCCTGGGTATGTTGGACCCCTCCACTTCTCGGTGCTGCGGAAACGACGGATTCGATTTTCATTCTGCTTGTTTGAATGTGTTTTTTGTTGTTGTTTTGTTTTAATGCTGCTGTTGTTGTTAGTGTGGTACACTGGAGCTACGATGCGATCATATTTACGGTGAAACATCACACCAATCGAACGTTCATTGCACTGCAGTATGGTGCAGTGTGCCGAGGGTGTCGTATGCAATTGGTAGCGCAGATGGTTGGCTGGGGGATTTATGAGAGCATACTGATGATGTTTTGATTGAGAACCGTAGTGGAAATGCTGCTGTGCTTCGGTAGAGCGTAACAGACAAAAAAAAGGTATAAAAAGTAACGGAGCTGAGCACTCGAACCGATGCTGAAGTTGTCAGCTGTGGGCTATCGTGGATGTGGCATAGTATTCTATCGTTTCTTTGTTGGGAATTAAAAGCAGTTGCTTTATAAAAAAAATGTTTTCAGCGAATTTAATCTGTACAAGGATTACGCTTACTGTATAATACCGATACATTCCACAGCAGAATAAAAGAAAAAGTATTATTTACACACTTTTGAGATATTGTTCTAAAAGTTCATGAAACAAATGTTTCCAATAAACTAATCTGCTGTTGTTTAAGAGTTCAAGCTTTAAAGAACAAAAATATAAAATCCTGGATATAAAATATTGGATGATCCAGGGTTTTAAAAAAAATGCTTTTTTTTTAGAGTTTGGGCTAGTTAGTTAGAAAAGTTATTAACAAGTTGATTAATTTAGTTTTCTCAATGTTAAGATACACAAAAACATTTACTGGATTTCCAGGATAAAATGATGAAGTTGGGTCTATTTCTGGATTATTTTCAAGTTAAAGTGGAACATGTGAAAGAAATTATGGCATTTTTCAACATATTTTTATTATTCAGGGCCCAAAAGACGTACTCAAGCACTCCATTTTTCAAAACATAATAAAATATCTTGTTTTAGCTACTAAATTAGCTCTGTTCTTAAGAGCAATTATACAGAAATATTGGCTCAGGGATCTATACCATACATTAGACGAGTAATGGGTGTAAGAAACTAGTGCACTCTAAAATAGATCTCCGAATATTGCACTGACGTCAATCGGTTATTTCTCTCAAGTATTCCCCACACTATTATGCCGACCGTACGGTGTTGCATCTTGTGCACATTGCGAATCACCGGACACTACATCAATTCCACCCATCTTTCACCACCGCCACATCAACGCCTTCCAGCACATCAGCACCCATCCGAAAACCGAGTTACCGCAGGAAAGGATTAAGGCCGCCTTCAAAGCTCGCGCGTTAGTTGATTGATGAGATTATGGCGTCGGTGAAAATGCGTGGCATCCAACCGAACACACCAGCGCACATTTTCGCAAGGCGATTGAGTATAATGTATCGCCGCTTCTTTGCTGTTGCACACTGACGCAAGCAATGACCCCACCGGGATCGACACCGGCGCAAAAAATGTGCCAGAGCGTGCAGTTTGCCTTGAAATTGCAAATAATTGCATTCGTGTGTAAAATGTTGCATTCACGGATAAAGATCAAAATTCTTTCCTCTTTCAAACCGCAACAGAAAAAAAATTACTTTCCGGTCAAAGAAATAACACAAAGAATGCAACACAGGATAAATGCATAAGTTGATAGTAGCCTAGAGCGGCGGCCGGCGACATCAATCTTCGCCGGTGTTCATGCAGTACCAATCAGAATGCTGGTTGATATGGATCAAGGGATGTGTTTTTGTTGCTGCTTCCGAGTTCTTCTTTATGTTGCATACGTACCCAGGTGCATCAGACGAAATCGGACGGATGGTTGTTGGATTTGCTTGCGGGCAGAAATTGGTCGAGCGATTTCTGCGATCGTATCGCACATCGTCAGGAGTCAATGCTCCCGAGCAACTTGCATTCTGCCATGACTAAACGAGTTCCCACGACACGGAAGAGAGCAACGCCAAATCTGAGGGCAGGGCCGACGCTAAATTATAGTAATCATCAATGAGGAACAGTGCAGCATGTTTTCGCAGGGCAAGATAAAGCACATCTACGTGGTATGACAGGAAGGATCGGGTAATGAATTCCCGGCGGAAACCAGATCATTCTTAGTGTGGCTTCGCTAAAGAAGTTGGCTGCTGTGTAGGTTCTATCGTTTATCGGCACCGCAAATCTATTTTAGAATTTTACTTCCAATTTAATGACGTTCGAAAAAAAACCTCACGACAAGCACTAGGTAATAAGGGCCAATTAAGAGAAAATCAGTTTTGTGTTTCAAGGATTTTCTTATCCAAAAAAACAAAACATCTTGCAGTATTTGAGCAGTTTTGTGTATCGTTTGCTTAATTAATGTTGCGTAAGAAGAAGTACTATGCAGAAAACCACAACCTGTTGAAGGGCAACGAATTATAGCAAAATGAAGGTAAATTAAGGGACACCAAACTCTCCGCTTTGTTGGCTGATAGTCTACCACTCAGTGCAAAGGGCTACGACAGAAGCTGTCTGCACTAAAACCGCACTGCTGAAAATCTCTCTACCGGTAACGAACGCATAAATCCTCCCACCTGCATAAGTCTCGCCCCGAAAGACAAATGGTAATTTCTCCAACTCAGCGCCACACAATGAGGTTCTTCGTTCGAATGAGTTCATCGTATAAAAAAGGATACCAGAAGTTCGACCCGGCCACCCCTTTGCATCTACGTGTTCGACCGCAAGATGACTGCCCCAAATGCCGTCCTGTGAAGCACGCGCCTCATTGCCCGGGTACACTTGAGCTTAGTTCATAATTCGAAACGGAGGAGAGAAATGGCACGTGGCGAGCCGAGGTTTACCGACGCGGGCGAGAGGGAAGGAGGCCCAGCCATATAGAGCTGGCGAGTCTACTAAGATCTACCGAAACCTGCAACCTGTCGACGGTTGCGAGAACCGCACCAGCCAGAAAACCCCCGAAACCAAAATCGGAAATCCCGAAGGGTTACTTCTTGGGATTTCTTCGCCACGGTTGGGCGAAGCTTTTGTACACGACACGATGATGACGATGATGATGATGATGATGATGATGACGAAGATGAGGACAATGACGCTCTTTGCTCTGGTGGTTTTTCATAATTTTGTCTCCACCAGGGGGCAAGTGTCTTTAGAAATATTGAGGAATGCTGAGGTGTGCTCCCCAACTACTGCACTTTCCTGCCAGGGTGGTCGTGGTGTCGTCTAGTGTACGTGGCACAGGTAAAGATGCTGGTAGACCGTCGCAGTATCTTTTGTTTGTTTGGTTTCCGTTCACCGGAGCGTGTAATCCTCTTTTTGCAAACCCCCTGCAACGGTTATCTTACAGGGTTGAGATAATGAAAGCAGCTTAGCTTTGGTTGAAATTAAGGAAGTATTGTAGGCGTGGTATTATGTCTGTACACTTCCAAAACAATTAGTTATCAGAGACTTTGATAACTTCGCCGTGGATGTTATAGACCCAAATACTTTTTAAAATATGAATATTGTTATATTGTCTTTATCATAGACATTAGCAGATCTATAAGTCCAAAGGCTCTAACCAATAATAATTAGATCCCTTTTCAGATCCCTGATATATATGAACGAGTTCAAGAGTTCAGATATGTTTTACGTTGAAGTAAAACATCTGATAATTACTCAACTTTTGCAGCCAAAATCGGATGATTGCTTTCATTGAAGGTCAAGAGTATGATAACTCCTATTTCTAACCCCAATATCAGATTGATCTTAGGAACGAAATCAGCGTTTAGATGTTTTTATTTATTTTATTTTTGCAAAATATGGTGACATTATATAACAGCCTCATTCCATGACAAGTGTGGTTTCGATGTACGTAGAATTGATGTCTTTTCTTCTTAGGAATAACACTTTTTCTTGTTGAATGAGTATGAAATATTTCGTAACTTCAAGCAGATATGAAGAACATCATAACTCTGATCATAGACTAAACTCGCTAAACGGTTGTGTTAAATGACAATGTCTATCAAAATCTTTCAAACTCGATTAAAAACTCATTAAAGCGTCCAAGCTGAAAGGTGCTATAAAAAAGCTCTAATTTACTTATGCTTTACTGTGAATACCATACATTTTAATCATCAAATAATTCTTCAAAATGGGCCATTTCAGTCAAAGTTTTAGGTACAGAATATCATACGTTAACATCTCAATAAATCGTAGATCAAGACACATGCACTTGAACTCAGTGACCATGCTTTAGCCAACCGTGAGCCCCCATCGGCATATCAACATGTCAGCTTTACGGATTACGATTAGTGTTATATGCTGGACAGCACGCAAAACAAGAATGCAAATAATCTCTGTTCAAATGTTTGTTCACACTCCGCCCGTCCTATTCCCAAGACCACGGTACTTGACAGTACCGGGCATTCTCAACAGCGATACGGCTAATTTGCTTTACCAAGAATTTAGAAGGTAAGGGTAGACACCGAAAAAATGCGCCAATGTTTGATAGCCCAACCGTACCGACCACAAAACCTCCGACAGCCGGCGCCTATTAGCGATACCGACACAATCGTTTCAGATTATTTGATTGGCAGTTAAAATCGCGTTCTCGCACAGCTTAAACTGTTATTAATTACCACCGCAACTGCACCTGGTCCACACGGGCTTAAGTCTTCCGGCCGGTCGCAAAAACCCGTTGCCCTAAACATAAGCTCGTCACAACGGAAGCTCATAATAGCTCATTTTCTAACACTCGAACGAACTCGGCATCAACAGCTCACCGCACACACCGCGCAACAACCGAACAGAGCGAGCAGATTAGTGCAGATTAGAGCAGCCAAAACTTGAATAGCAAAACAGTTGATACTGGCAGAACAAAATACGATCCGGGGCGTGTGTTCGATCGTTCTTTTGAAGCTGTACCTCAAGCGGCCCGAAGAACGTAATGTAATCTTTCGCAAATGAAGTCGCATTTGGAAGTCAACGGCTTTTGCATTTCGTTTCTGGAAAGTTGAAGCCAAAGTTGTGACTCCTTCCTGCCGGTTCCAGCTCGCTTTAGTGAAAAACGCTTTTGTGCCACGTTTTATAGCAACGGGGAAAAAAGAAGAGAAACAATTCAGATAACGTTTGTTCTACAGTTGTGCAAAATTTCAAAAACCTTCCGAAACCGGTGGCCCGTGAAAAGGGTGAAAGGTTTGGCAGAAATACGAACAACGCAATCCACTCCTCGTGCCCAACCGGCGAACAGATTGGGGTGCGGATTCGGATTGCATTTATCGCCGTTTTACATATGTTTCGTTGCCTGGGCGCGCGTGTGGAGAAAGGAATCAGAATTCCCCTCCCCGTGAGCTAAGCCCTCGACACGGATGAGTGCGGAAGGAAAAGTGCGATAAACCGACGGACGCGGAACCGACTCGAAGGAACCTGCTCCGTACAAACCGGTTCCGCTGGTACCGGCCGGTGTACGATCGGCGGGAATCTTAATCGGGAAGCTTGCATGTGTGAGAGGGTGTGAAGTTATCTCAGAATGGACGGGACGTTGGTAGCAGAATATTAAGAGCGAACGAAGGTGAAAATATTACGATCGGTACCGATTCGATCACAGAGCAGGCATCTCCCAAGTGGCAAATATATGATTTAAAAGCGATGAGAAGAAGATGGTCTGCAATGCTTGCTTCATCTGCGTCCGAGTGTGTGTGTGCGTTTGTGGGGGGATATAGAAACATAACAAAGATGGGTCGGTGAACTGTTAGGTCGAATGAGCCAATGGAATGCAATATTCAATATTCCCCGCGGAAGAAACTTTTTTTGTTTTGGCTTGCGAGCTCAGCAAAGCAACAGTCTCTCGGGAAGAAGCAACGGACAGCGAGTGGGCAGCCACCAGCCCAAGATTGGCGGGTTCCGTTCGGTTCTCCGTTGCTAATAATAGATACCCGTGTGCTTTCGAAACCTTTGTGCGAAGAGGGTTCGATTTCGATTATGGTTTTGCAATTTGTGGCGAACGGCGCCTTCAGACGTTTTGCAAATCAGGTAAGGTCAGGTCATGTGTTGCGACCACCCACCTTCGGGTCGTAATGTTTGCTACCGCTTGGAACGGGAATCTCCCCCGAACCAGCATGAAACGGGGCGTCTTGTTTGAACATATATATTTCTTACAAATAATCTCGTCCCTTGCTGAGCTACACATACACTAACCCCTCTCTTACACATCAGGCCGGTCGGTGTTGCAAAGTGAAACATTCATGATGGTATATTTTGCTGAAGTTAATCGAGCGTAAACCCTCAGAGCAGCCCCAAATCACGCTTGCGAAGACACCCGTAACATGGCCACTTCTGCCCTGGCAAAACGGCTGAGATGCAAATGATTGCTCCAAGAAAAGCTGCAAGAAGGCGCACATAAATGCGGGTTTGCGGAAGCAAAATGTTGGGGTTGGGTGGCTGAGTTGGGAAAGGAGGAGAAAGCTCTCACAAGAAAAGAGGCAAAAAAATCTCATCCCTCGTAACGGACCTGCTGGTTCACTCGATGAAAAGGTCCTTGCCACTCGGTGGAGCATGCATCGAGCTATGAGCAGATAATTACGTCGTTAGCATATCCTTTCCTGTGCTTTAGCCTTCCTCTTCCTGCGCGACTACACCACCCACCGGTGAGGGTTTTCAAGAAGTTCGGACCGGGGCCGGATGTGAGTATTGGATTCTTCGGTGGCGTTGGTTGGTTAGTCGTTTGTGTGCTATTTGTTGTGGCGCTGATGTTGCACCGAGCCGTTCCGGCGAGATCTTGGCCAGGGACCTGATTATGCCTTGAATGCCATCATGTACAAACGAAAAAAAAGACTTCATGTACACAAGTGGAAGAATTGGTTACATTACGTCCCGGTCGTGTGCGGCAACCGGATGCCGCACGTGGCCTGCAAGGTGTGTGTGTATATAGGCAAAATAACAGCTTTCACTCCTCGGATTCGGTTGGAAGTTCAAAGGAAAAAGATCTAACTCGGTTTGATGTCTTTTCGCTTGCCGCACGCCTAGGTGTGTCGCCGGTGAAATGTGAATCTCCAGTGAACTGGATGCTGCTCCGGATGGCTTTTATGCAAAGCAGACAACCGAGACGACACATGATGGCAAAACTTGCAGACATCCGTGGCTATTCCTTCGGTGGGGAAGATCATTTCTATATCCTTCGAACTTTGCTGCCTTCCATCATAAAGGAGTCGTATCGCTGGCTGCATGAATGCAGACACATATTTTATGCACCCACCGTCGAAGGACTGCACTGTGCGAAGATCCAAGATTCCTCGCTACAGTCATCCACTGAATGGTTCGTTCTAGCAGGCACGTTCACACTATCGCCATCGTGCCGGCTCCGGTTACAACGAAACGTTCCCTTATTGCACCAGCATCTCACGCTGATGTTCGCATTTCAATGGGCACCTTGTGGACACCTGGGCAACTTAGCCCATCGTGTTCTGGCATGTGGTCGGTGCACGTCATTAGTTGCTTATTTATAAACACACATCCACTGCGGCACAAAATTGCATCCCTTGCCTGTTGGCCACTACTGAGCGAAACATGAGACTGCTACAGTGTCACAAAGGTGCCAAGAGATGGCATTCTCACACTAAAATCATACCCTAAATATCACACACACATGGCAGTCATACTAATTAGCGAAAAGGATGCAATGATTAAAATTGCATTCACCATTTGCACGTCATTCTGTGCATATTAATTTGCGCAAACAAAATACAACAGAAAACAACAAAACGTGCGTACAAACTTGCTGCCGACGGGTAATCTATTAGCATCATTTTATTTTCACCTCACCCCCCTCACGCACTTTCGGTCCGTTTGGTGGACAAATAATCGGTCCGGACAAGCTATATCGCCGTACGCACACAACAGCGTACCGAGCTTTCGCTGATTTGGCTAATAATTAACAAATTAGCTTTCCCATTCACGGCTCATTGTGATCATATTGTGCGTCGACCCGGTTGCAGTGTGTGACATCGGAGGTATTATTATTCCCGGTACTCTCGAGAAGCCTACAGCGACGCTAATTATCCAATGCCATGATAGATCTGCGGATGGCCGAACGCTGACAATTCTCAAACGGTCACAGCACAGTGTAATGGTTTTGATGATTTTAATGAATCTATTAGTTTGTTGTATGTTAAAATGTACCCTTATCGGATTGGCCGTAATGAGCAGATATTTGTACAGCACCAGGTTTGTTTTGGTTGCATGGATACCGATAGGTCAAGTTGTACTGTGGTTTGAAGTGGAATTAAGTCATAACAATAATATTTTCCGTTGAACGATACATGTGATTGCTACTGCAAATAAATTAAATATGTTTATTGTGCTGTAAACTATTTGTTGGAAAGAGATTTTATTATTTTTCATCTTATCACGAAACAGTGTAAAACAAGCAATTTGTAAATAAATCTCGTATATTTTTAATAATATGTTATTCAAACTAGACTAACCGCTTCTTTCTCACACAGAATTGAACTATTTGAATTTAAGCCATCACTCGAATGGCAGGACCGGTAGTAAAGATGAAAGTGTCCTTAGTTTCACACGAGAGTACGGGTCCAAAATCCCATTTAGGTCATTCTCCCGTACCTTGGGGCTGTTCTATTCTGTTGGGCCGAACCAAATTACAGAAGCTAAAAAAATGGTCAGCCAAAAAAGATCTCTCCTCCAGGTTGTTATAATGTCTCTTAGAAAAAAACCTAACAGTAGTTAACAAGTCGTCTGTATTTTTTGTGTCTTTAGAGGCTAAAATGATTGTGATATGAAGGGTTTTTTAATTTTTTTTTGCTTATTTGGTTTTTCATGTTTCATTTTTAAGGTTTAAAATTGGAAGAGAAATCTTGAAGAATCTCAATGAGAAGAATTGCAAATAAACAAGGTAGTTACACGAACCATTTTGTTGACTTCCAGGGCCGTCCAATCCAAAAACTCGTAGAAATTCTTAATAAAGGATAATTATTTCCCAGAGGTCCACTACGAGACAGGGCGTGTCTTATCCCAAGACTAATGTTTGAGCACATTCGATTACCGTCCAGACGATCAGACGTACCATTGATAGATGCGTTAATAATATTCCAACGCTCCTAATACATGCTCGGGTAGATTATGTGGAACAGCATGAATAATTAGAATGTGCAAATGCTTGTCACTTCTTGGTAGCGCTTCTAATTTGTTCGAGCAAGTCCACTGGATGGCGACAGGCTTAACATGTGGGTGCTGAAGAAGATATTGGGAGCATTAGGAATTTCATCCTGTGAGATGAAACTGTGAAGCATATACCCGGCGTCTTAGGATAGCGAAGCTCAATGTGTGACGCTTTTGGTGATGACTTGTAGGACAAATCCACAATGTAGTGGTGTCGTCGTCTACAGATCCAAGTAGCTTGGATGAAAATAAAGAGAACGACTCGGTGGATTACTTGTGTCAATCGATCGATCGGTATGAACATTATACGCAAACACCCACCCAGATGTGCCGAAATGGGACGCTCATGTTGACTCGTTTCGCGTATAATAAAATGCTACATAATTTCGGATGAAAGTATCCGAAAGAAGGATGGGAAGGGTGAGACAGATCCTACAAGTTCATCTTGCGCCAGTACAACCTTCGATGTCGCGCTGCTGACCTCAATGGTTTGCTGCTATTCGAGTGAACACTCGTTATGGACAGATAATCGTTATTAAACGTGACATATCATCTGACGTGCAGGGCGGCAACATAGCAGACGGTCATTGAACGATGGCTCCTTCCATTTGTCGTCGTTCCGGCGAAGGATTGCTATTCGACGAACGGCTAAAAGGGAAATTGAGGTGGCAGCTTATGGTCGTGCATGTGATCTCCCATTCCTCGAACACAAACTCAAATCCAGTTGTTCGATATTACACCCATATTTCACCGATTGCCGAACGCCATTTCACTCGGCCAAAGGTGAAGGGGAGACGGTAATGCGGTAGAAAGATTGGAATTTGATGCTTTTCTCAACGTAATCGCACGTTGTGCAGCAGGCCCAAGCATCACACGCTGCTTGCAAACCGCTTCAAAGTGCTAACCGAAACGAGATGCGTTTGGTGCTGCAGAATCAAAACTGAATGATGGCCACGGTACCGTACCGATCGTTATCGATAATCGACACCATATTGGTAATGTGAGCTTTGCGGTACACTTGCTCCAAAACTTGACATCGGTAGATTTTCATAAAAGGGGAGCACAAAAACAACTCGCCACAACGAGAGAACATCGCGAGACTCGCTATCATGGCAACATGGAACGTAACGAACGATACCAGCTGCAACAAATTGTCATCGGATCGTTGTTTTCGGCACATGTACGATGGCGGATTGTTGCTGAATGTGTTTTCGCCTGGGAAACGTAGGAACACATCTTCGGGAGCGAGTAATTGCTGTACTGGAAGTTATTTGTTTTCGATGCGTTATCGATATTGAAATGATTGTACGGTAAGGAAAACAAACAAATCCTAATCCCTTCATTCACTGTGGCATGCAAAACATGTTTGTTCTGTTACCACATGGCACCATATTACACATCGAAGAGGTGAATGTACCCATAGTGACTCAAACCCTCCATAATACACAAAAACCATATTACACAAAAATACGGAAGGTTTGGATATACATAAAATAGAGTTAAAGAAACTTTAGGGATTCAGAATTCTAAAATGCTAGTTTATATAAAAATATTACCACCACAACCGAGTATGCCCGGGATAAGGCAGATGACAAGGAGGAAATGCCTTGTAATGATTTGTAACTCAGTACATAGGTTACTGAAAATACGGCAAATGCCGTCATATTAGATTCATAAATAAAAAAAAAATAAAAAATAAAAATATTACTTATTTATTTAATATTAAATAATTGTATTGAATGATTCACAATTATGTTGTTCGTAATGAATATTTTAAAAACAGTCAAGAGCTTCAGACTCTATATATAATGGTAAGAAATTAAGATCAAGGATCTTTTGTTGTTTTGGATTCTGAATTTTGGTAACATTCTATTGCATAAAATAAAAACTCTAAAAAAATCATGAAGTCATAGATTCATGAATCTCTGAGGATTTATTAGAAAATAGCAATGCAAAAACTATTATATCACTTGGTTATTCTTAAAAGATTCAATATTATACTCTTGAGTGAAGCGAGTGCCACAAAATGCACCAAAAGATTGATATATTACCCGACATGTCAGCAGAGGTCGTCTCCATGCTTGAAACGAATCAAGCACTAACGAATTCTTTCAAGTCATCAATCGTCCTCGCTATGCGCTTCTTCATCGTATCCCGCTAGTAGTTTTGCTACCGTGCGACAACAACTTCATCACCTTCCTTTTTTCCCCTCTGTTTTCCTGTATCGAATCGAAGCACGGTGTAAAGGAAAAAAATGGCAAAACTGGCTGATCATTGGATGTCAATTTGTTGCCGCCGTCAACACAAATCCACAAACCTCGACCCGTACACGCGCGCTCCGCAAACGGAATAGCAAAATCTTTTATCCACCCGGTAAACAACAAGCAGACCACGATGATGACAGAATATCTATTTTTCTTTCGTTTCCTGGTTCGGCGCTTGGAAGCTTCGTGCAATCAACCTTCCTTAGACTTGGCCTTCCATCTTTTTACCCGAGAACACCAAAGATGACGCAAAGAAATCCAGTAACGTGGTCCAGAATTGGCCAGCCCTTCCAATGTCAAATGGTTGGCCGATCCGAGGATTGAAGGCTTTAATTAGATTTCCTCTCTGTATAGCCTGCTGTGAATTGGAAGCGAATGCCGCATCCATTGCTTCCGTGTGACTAGGCGCAACGGTATACTGGGCCTCCATTTCTATGCTACGTACGTCGATCGTGCTATTTAACCCTTGGGTGGTGTTTGCGAAATTCATGTCTAAAGACTTCGTTGGTCATGACGAAAAAAAAAACGAACTGCTCTAGTATTTAAGTTTGTATCTAAAGGATTAAGAAACTTCGGTACAACAGGTAATGGACAAACTTTTGATTGACGAAGGATAAAAAATAATCGCCCTTGAGAGAAGACCCCAACGTGGAGGTCACGTTGCACCAGTTTAGCCTACGATCGACTGGTAACCTTAAGTGTAAGCACGTGCATATTGGTAGCAATTTCCTCGAAAGGTCCTGACCTTCTAACATTCCTAATCAACCTTTATCGTCCGCAATAACTTTACACTTTTCCTGAAGTTCAAGTTGCTGAAGTTTAATGTCCTTTACCTGTGGAGCTATACTTTACCCGTGCCACAACTCTTGCCAGTAGATAGTAAATATTACGCGCGAATAATTAGCTATGAGTATGAAATGATGAAAACTTTCTTGATTGTTCTGCATTTCTAATAGTGTGCTATAAGTTTGAAAGGAAACTTTCACACTGAGCCACTTAGTAACTGAGAGTACTGCAGTGAAAAGATTTGACCATTTCTCAGAATGATGAATCGTATGCAATCGAGCAACGAATCAAAGCTGCACGGAAACTTCTGCAACACGCAGTAGAAACGTACAAAACGATATAAACACAACACCCATATCTCAATGGCAATCCTTGGCGACTCATTTTTCAACCGTCCTTGCCGGGATCACTGCTCAAGTGTGCAGTTTGAGTGGGACGGAAAAGCAAAAAAAAAACAAACGATGTACAACTCCAATTTACTTCGATCTTCCATCGCCATGGGGATCATGACTCAAAAGACGCTTCCAAAACGTATCCTGTCGCCCTTCCCACGGATCGACCCAAGGAGTGTATGGCTGTCCACCATAGAATCGTGTTTTTTTTTTCGTTGCTCGTGGTGCTCTTCTCCCCATGCAATATGGGCGAGTGCAACCGAAGTTAATGGTGCTTTTCGTAAAGTCTTTTCTTGCTCAAGTTCTGACCAGGGCTTTGTTTGAGGCTGGAGAAGAATTTCAAGAACCCTGCGGGGATTATCTCGCCCTTGCTTGTCTCACATCCCGCGTAGGGCAATGGCACATGGGCAATGGGTGAGGTTTTTTTTTCTTCGCTTTCAAAGTATTTTCTCATCCTGGCCCCGCACGTCAGCAGGCGTTTATTTTTTAGACGCTTTTTTATTCACATAAAAGCACTAGAACACTCATCTACCGCGAGCAGAATGGTTCGCCCGGTCTGCGCTGCTAAGGAGGCCGCTAGTGTTACTTGACTGGTGCTTGGCGGCGTCTCAGCGTGACGATGAGTACGCCGGCTGTCAGCTGGAAGCGGGAGTTTTGTATCGTGTACGCGTGAAGCATAGAAGACAATCTTCGGTGCATATTTTTCTGCTGTTAGTATACGAGCCCGACACTAGCCGTTGGGTGATGGGCGGTTGGCAATGGTTGAGGATTAGACTGCTGACACGTCTCGAGCACTTTCGTACTATCGTTCCAGCTGGGCTGCGCGACGATACGGTGCTGTATTTATATTGCATCCATATACTGACATCGATTGAGCCGTAAAGAAATTTGAACTCACTACAACCGTCGGCAGGAGGAGTTGAAGAATTCGTTTTCGACTTGCGTCCAAGATACCCTTTCTGCTCGCTCACATTTTCAAATAAGCTTCTCCGACCGGTACTTGGAGTGAACGCTCGGAAACGATGATAAATGAAGAGTCATGCGCTTCCTCTTGGATCCAGAAACTTTCGCTACCGAACGGTTTAATGCCAGCGATGGGAAAGGCCGTTCCCTTTGCGTGACTAGCACCCCCTGCTGATGCGGGATGGCGTTTCTGTATGTACATAAATATTCTTACTGCAGCAATTCTCGCCCGCCAATGCGTCCCCGCGTGGCCGTGTCCCAATTGTGACAGTTGCTTAATTAAACTATCGTTTCGAAATGAATTCGCTAAGTTGGTGGCTGCTTTTGGTTGGGTTTTGCGGCATCAGACACCATCTCATTCTGGTGAAATTGTCATCGAAAACTAGGCCTTGCCGTTGGAGGCAGGAAAGGAGCGCCACAGGAAGAGTTGACATATTTATTGCAAAGCCTTCGTTTATCGCGAGCCAATGTCCCAGAGTCGGACCGATCGGGGAGGTTATAAATTAGAATTTTATCAAGAGCCTATTATCGATAGCACCTTTTTCTTTTTGATGCCTCTTTTTCTTCACTAGCTTGTACTTTTTCCGACTGCGCGAAGTATAGGAGTTCCTGGAGAAAGAAGAGGCAATGTCTGGGACTTCGAAGCACCAAAAAGAAGGTCAACTTTTATCCTGCATAATCATTCGTTGGCTAGAGCTTATCAAACTGGAATGGCAATCGGCAAGCTAAGAACCTTTTAACACGGATAAAACAAAAGTGATTGAAGTGCTTACTAAACATTGCGCTAGAACTTCCACTTCAAGTGCGCTCCGGTATAAGTTGGTAGAATTCAAATATACAAAACCAAATGCAGAAAAGAAAGCGTTGGAATGGGCCTTCTACCATAGCGGAAGTACCTAATAATCACTGCCGATTTTCAGTAACTACTCAGTTCGCCCCCTTTTTTACCGGATGTTTCCGTTCGCGGCATCTTAATTAAAATGAATCCACTGAAAGGGACAGCTCAAACACGGCACACAAAAAAAGGAAAACTCATTTATAACCAATTTACTGATGCGTCCAATTAACACGACCACGTACATCATAAGCCCTGCCTTTCGCCTCGGCTCAGCCCTCGCACTATCGACCAAAGACAATTGTTTGGTGGAATTGCAGGCGCACACTGTTGGCTTTTCATTGTTCAAAACTGTCAGTCGCAAAGGCTGCTCAGCGTTCGGAATTGTGCTTCCGCATCCGGTGTGTTCCTCCTTGCGTGCGGCGGTGTGCGCTGCAGCCCAAAACCTACGCAATCCGATCCATTTGTGTACGATACGTCAATGATTAATTATGAGTGCGATAAAATCGGGTGACAGAAAGTAAATAAATGAATAACCACCACGCACTGTGGAGCGTACATATGCAGCAATCTATGCTGAGTATCGCGTTGTACACTCTATCGAAAAGAGGTAAAAATTGGAAGCGAGCTTAACGAATTTTGGATATAACATTGATGTAAGTTATGGAGTTTGAGTCAACCGATTGTCAAAGTTTTATAGGGTTACTGAGGAGATATATAGTACTGAATCAAAAATACTTCTTCTCAGCCTTAATCACAAACTACCCCAAATCCAGATTGAAGCTAAGGAACGTCAATGAGGAGCGATCAGTGTGCATCTTTTCTCAATATCAGAAATGTCAGCAGTTATTGATCGTATTGTTCGACACATGTATTTTCGGACCACAAAGGTTTCCGCACAGTAAGCAATTGCAGTATTGTTAATTTATATTGACGTCGAGATGACCAGCGGGATTTGGTTTTGTTCGATTCTATCTTTCGACAACGGATAGTAGCCGGAATACGAATTGTCGAGCCTGGATTACGTTTCGTTTGAGCTAACGCTTTGTACGATTGAACCGATACCTAAAATCCCCAAAAATATGAACTCATCCGATCGTCTGACACGTCCCAGGAAAGGTGGATTATAGTCTGTTTGTTTGGTAAATTGATCGATTCATTTCACATCTCCTCAAACGAACGGAGAACGCAACCAACACTCGTCTGGAGACAGCACAGTTTGTATGCGGTGCACTATTTCGGTTCTTTTTCCTTTAACATTTTTTTTCTCCATCGTCAATCTCGTTATATTCGAAAGACTAACCCATCGTGTGCGACAGTTTTCCCGGGGCGTTCAAATGCACTTCATCATCCGGTGTGCGCAGTAGGTGGAATATGAAACGAGTCACAGAGGCACGTTTAAGCTTCATATTCTCTCGGAGATGAGTTCCTTCCTGCTTCACTCCAAACACCCACCCATTTAAGAAGACGAGGGTATATCTTCTGGTCCCCCATTAAACGGGCACTACGAAAACATGCAGCTGATGATAGAAACCGTCTTTGTTCATTTTGCTTCAGCCGAAGAAAGCGATCCATCACAGAGAATGAACCGGGGAGGAAAATCTACCCTAAGCGGACCGATCAGCGAAACCCGAACCGGCCGACACGACCGGGATGGAATGAGAACGAATCAATAAAATTGTTGACATTTCGCCATCGGTGTGCCGTAGGAAAAACTTGAAATGAAAATATGCACCGCTTCACACACCAACCCTCGGCCGTGTGGGTTGTAATGGGTGGGGGGCGGTTGAAAAAAAAAAACAGAGCATACAGTTCGTAGCTCCCGACGAGTTTGCCGGATTTTGTGGCGCTTCTATCGTCGGTAAAATCGATTACAATAGATCGCATGATGAAGGATTATTTTTTATACGGTGAGTGCTTTCATTTTTAGCGCTTCTCCGGATGTAAGTTTCCTTTGTTTTCCTTTTTTTACGTTTCAGCCGACCGGATGGATCACGGCACGACAGCCATGGAGCGAAGCGAAACCAGCGTGTGTAGAACAGTGCCGATAGCGTTAAACCACAAACAACAGCACGGGAGAAAGCAGCGTGGCACAGTAATCTAACCTTCCTAGGGGAGAGCTAAAAAAAAAAAAATAAAAACCCACCGGATATCGGCTAACGATCATTTCCGGCTAGCCACGATAAGGATCATTGTGGCCGTGACAGCAGGAGTATGGGAAAGGTTCGCAAATTTGTTTATATTTTTAAACCGTGCAATCCTGGTTACATCGGCTGTTTGTGGCAAAAACGCGAAAACAAACTGGCACGCTGAGGATTTATCGATTTATCCTCGCACTAAACAAACATGTTTTCCAACGTTGAGTTCTTCAACGTTGAATAAGAGCTTGGAAAATAGAGTTATAGAATGAATGCTCCAAAGTATTTAATGAGGACTTGGTCAGGGAAAATTATTAATTTATTTTAATTGATGGTAAAGCTCTAGCAACATACATGGTGTATATGTTGGAGAAGATGGCGGTGCAGTTGCTCCATTCCTTCCATCTGGCGGAAAAACTCGGGATGCAGTTCTCAAGGCGGAAAAACTTCTGTCTATTTTAATAAATTAGACAGATTTTAGAGAGTTTTAGAGAAAAATGCTCTGAATGGTTTTGACCCGCTTGTATCTATGGAGGAGCCGGTATAGTGATGAGCTCTCTAAACCATAAGAAGAACTCACTATCGTACAGCGAATTCGACTTGTCAGACTCCAGAGGGCAGGTCATGTCATGCGAATGAAACCGAACAACCCAGTCTGTGAAGTCCATTTAGGCAGTCTACATGGACAACGGAGCTGTTATAGGCTCAAACCGACGTGGAGCGATGGCGTCGAAGTGGACGCCATTATATTTGAGATAGGTGGATTTTCAGTCGAAGGTGTTCAAACATGAGAGTCCTTAGTACAGTAGGTTAAGACCGCAAAACTATTGTAGGTGAATGGATAAATAAATTATTTTATAAATATAATAGATTTTACCATTGTTTGGAGATGTCTAAATACAGGATAAAATTTAAATACGCCCATTGATATTCTGTACTTAAACATTAGACATCCAATTTGATTGGAGACTTCTTTCGACTAACTAACTGCTTTCGACAAAAGTAAACAGAAAGATGCATTTAAATTTCACTTCTGAGCTCAGTGTTGCGAAACAAGAGCCAATACTATTGAATAATTTCGCCACTTTTTTGCTGCTAAGACAGAACTCCCGTACAAACCGTACGAAATGTGCGCTTTCGGTACGTTCCGTCTGTGTGCCGCATTATTTGCGCACCATTTCCCATTAATCGTGTCGGTTTATTGGCTGCAGATTTTCCCTTCCGTTTGGCAAACTGTTCAAACTCGCAGGAACGAAACTTTGATAAATGCATTCGCCCCCTTCGAAAAGTTCAACATGGCGCATACGGAGGGCTGTGGCACAGAGGCGGCAACAATACAAGCAGTGCGCGTTTAAAAATGTTCGAAACAGTCAAAACAGAGAATGGAGTGGAATCCCCGTAAGCAACGCAATGAGTGGCTGTTAAAAAGCTCCAGCATTTAACAATCGACCTATTCGTTGTGAAGATGCCATTCGCAGATGCAAATTGATTCCCGAACAGTGTTAATTAATTTATTCCGTCACGATCGCTTCCATCGCCCGCGTCCTTTGCCCTTTTCACACTTTTCTTTTAAAGTGGAAACAGCACAACATGATACCCGCACTGGTGTGCTCGGTTGTGTATTGTATTGCCACGTTGCCGGCGGATTGTTGGTACGCTATCCAACTGTTTTGAAATTTTCCCGAGACTGAAAAGTTCTTTGCGCGATATCGATACTTTGCGAGAAATGAAGCATCGGCATCAGTAAAGGCACAATATCATTGCAGAATGCGTCAGAACCATCGCAAAAACGATACCCCAAACTTCACCGCCGCCTAATGCACGATGGAAATGTAATTGAAATTGAAGTCTTCACCCGAGACAACGGTTGTACTTGCCCGAAGGCTTTGTTGGTTTTCGTACCAGCTGAAACCGGCACCCGAAAGATAGAAATATTAATCTGCTTGCCACACTCACTCACGCCGAGCATCGTGAACGTTCCGGTTTTCGGGGCGTTTGGTAGCTTTTCTTTTCCCATAAACGTTTTCCCAAGGCCACGCAGTCTACACAGGATGGTTCGTATACCAGGAACAGCAGCCTCACTCAATTAGAAGGAAATTTGTTGCAATTTTATCGTGAGCACAAAATGAAATTTACCCCAGCCTTTTAATAAGCTGACAAGCGCTCGTTCTGTTGTCTAGTACTCAGTAAAGGCGCTATTATTGAGAAATCTTACCAAGTTTTTGCATCATCAGGATTGTTACATTAAATAACCTTAAATTTTAATTAAATTTAAGGATAATCAGTTTCAGTTACCTGTAAGCGTAAAACACTGCCTGAAATAGATGCAGTGTTAAAGAACTAACTATCCTAATGTTACACTAATAGTTGATCATTTCAATACAGATCACGTTATTCAACGAGAATGAAAACAAAAGAAACATAAACATTTAAAATTAACCTTCCATTCCAGTTGAACTGCTTTGCTTCAGTAGTGAACCCTCCGAAAACCCACCAAGTCATCATTCCAGCTGAACGCCATAGTTGTGCACTCCCTCTCGGGTAAGTTAGTCAAAAGTCGTACCGAAACTTTCAACTAAACTTCATTAGTGTTGGAGAAGAAAATTCCCTTTTGCCTTCAGCATACCGCCACGACCAAAAGTTCCTTGGGAAACCGTACTGCTGCTTTGACAAAAGCATACTTATTGCAAAGCAAGCAGCTGTATGCACACCATTCATCTAACAGACCTGGTCTTGGATCATAGTCCGTCCCAACATGGCGTGCCGTTGTGTGGGAAAATGTATAATAGAATTAAAGGAATTACTTTTTACTTGAGAAATAAGCGAAATATTGTATGACAGTTTAATATTATTAACTAAAACATCGTAATGCATTTCGAACACATTCTTTATTGGAATTGAATTGTATTGATTGTCAGCCGCGTTTCTGAGTTCTGAGGCAGATCTGAGTTTTAGTATGTTAGCTATCTATTGAAACTGGAGCGGCTCGGTGGCCGTGAAGATAGCCGAGCTGATATTCATACGGTAGGACCGGGGATCGAATACCATCTGGACTGTTTCACCGTACGAAGGACTGAATCAGTCAAGCCAAGGAAGTAACGGATGAAGAAAACCCTCTCGAGATTGTAGTGCCTTAGAAGAAGTAGATATGTCGTAGTTATGCTACAAAGCTCTTAGTAAAATTTTCTGCTGAAGCCTTCCACACCTTTGTAATTAATCGATTGTTTACGATTCGTTTCATTGATGTACAGAAAAACAAGAAAACACTTATGTCCTCCGGTGTTCCGCCCAGAGCCAAACGATCGTAGCTGGATGTCCCGTGTGTCATTACTTCCTACTGCTTTCAGACACTTGCAACTCAAACACACCCAATAGTATTTTCGGTACTTATTCGCGGCAACTACTGACACATTGCTGGAGCAGAAGACTATAAACGGATGGAATTGTTTGAGCGACCGGAATCTAATTGAAATGCCAATTTCGTCAACCATCCAATTATCATCCGACCGGTGTGACTTCATTCACGGCAGATTCGAATACTTCCCGCGCAATTGAGGGGGTTCGGAGTAGACTATCCCACTCGGCCAGGGATGGTAATTCAGTGATAAGTGCTTGATGTTAATTTTGACATTTGAACAACGAAGCAGTGACAACCCGGTCGATGTGCATAGAGCGTAATACTATTTTGTTTTTATTCCAGCGAGACACATTTGGAGTAGGAACAGCATAACTAGTAGTAAGTTTCATTTGCCTAGCCCTACACAGTACATATACAAATTTTATGTTTTTCGTCCCCTTTCCATAGCGACCTACATACATTCGTTAGTACCATAATCTGAATCTAGTATCGTTGTTGATTCCCAAAACGTGTTGAATTAATCATTCCTGTACTTATAACATACTTATTATGTTATCGATCAATATTTTTATCAGTACTGGAATTCCAAGCAAGGTCTTGGGCAAAATTTCTAGTAAGATCTGGAATAATTCTCAGTATTATATGCTGCGAAGTTAATGGAAATTCCCATGGTGTATTCTACGCTCTAACTGATTGCATTTGCTTCCTTTTTCGACGATATTCATTCGCTGGTTAAAATCCATGTGAAGCTTTAGTCCTCAGTAGTACGCTACCATTGTTGGATGATATTTATTCTTTTCTCTGGAAAATTTATTGCATTGTTAGCTGTAGTAAAATCTGGCATCGCTTCCCATTCCAAGCAATTAACCTCCAATTCAGGTTGAGGGCTTGACTCGCTCACCACCTTTCGCTATGCTGCCAATGCGCAACGTATGTGAGAGCTTCAAACTTCCGTGAAATAGAAATAGCGAAAACAAAACTCATAGCGAGAAAAAAAACACCCACATACAGCTTCCTCCCCTCGTACGTAATAGCAACCAGCGAAACGGACAAACGGAACTAATCCCTCTTAGTACACCATAGCACCAACTCTGGACATGGGACGTTCCCTGTTCGCCGTGTTGGTAAAGTCGTGACTTTTCACAGTACGTGACTCGCATCGATGATGGCCAAATTTTGATCCTGGCCACTCAGCCCCACTCACAACTGGGAAGGATATTGTGGTCCACTTTTCCACGGCCGTACATACATTAGATGTCCTGTCGTTCAGGTGGGAAAATTGTTCCAAATTGCGGAACAAAACGTCCAAAGGTTGGGAAGGTTAGGAGATATGGAGCCGATTTACCGAATGCTCGCTGATCATCGTACCAAGTTTTCGTTTTTTCCATTGACCTTAGGAAATAAACGAAGGGTGTTGGTGTGGGTTCCAGTTTAGCGACAGCGATACACACAGCAACACATTAGGAAACAATTGTACGGAACAATTCGATTTAAGTGCTTCCTGCCTCAATTTATTCGACTCGTGCCGAAGACGCGCAAAGAGAGATCACAGTTTCGATTGACTTTGAGGCAAGCTTTAGGAATGTTTGAACTATTTTTAGTATCGTTTTACTGCCGGTTCGCCACAGTTGCTTGAGGACAAACGATGCTGCGGAGGTGTAGTGGATCATGCAAACAATTCGCAACATTGTAACGCTCTTACTGAGGTATTGTTCTCTTTCTTTAACCAAAATCCCAGTCTTGTTTCAAAACGCCCGGAAATGTTTATAGATATGTCGGTGTATTTATGATTTTGGTCAAAGATCGGTCGGAAATCTTTGTTGTTTGTACTTTGTTTTACAGTTGCTTCGACATCAACCTTTCGAATTGAAGTTGAGAGGAGAAATCTCAACCAACTAAAAGGGCGAAAAAAAGAATTGAAGTATTGGAGTGCTTGGTAAAAAAAATTCGACTAAATTTAGGATAGAAAGCCACAGTTTATGCTCCGCTTCTGCTTGCGAAAGTGATGCGTTGTAGATTTGTTTGTTCCCGGTCATACGATGTATGGTTTATTTCTTTGTTGATCTCATGTGATCTTAACCTTCCTTTCACGATGAAACCGTGGGAAACTTGTACTTGTTTTGTACTTGAATCTTCCAAGGCACTTAATGATGTTCTGTGGGTTTGTAAGCCTCATCATTTTTTTATTCATAAAGAACGGTCAAGCCATTGCTTTATAACATTATTAAAAAAACATTTTATAATTCGATATCAAATAATCTATTATGTACAATGTTGATTGAAAAATTCATTTTTTATTCATGCAGATTCATTAATTTAATTAATAATTTAAAGAAAAACTATAAAATACCCATTTATCACCTTCAAAGGCGAAAGAGTCGATATAATTTGAGCTTTGGAAAAGTGTTTTTTGATAATAGTTTTTACCCCGGGTTACCTCGAGTGTTATCTCGATACTCCGTGTAATTGATACAAAGTTTATACATCATAGTAAGAGATCGAATATTATAAATATTAAGATCGACATTTATATAGAAAATTTGTAAATTTTATATATAACATACAAACTTTTCTAATAAGGGGAAGTTATGAAATATACAAACTAGATGAAACTTTAGCAGAAGTATTTTTTTAATAATAATATATAACGGATTTTTGGAAAATTTAACGGATTTCTTTAATCAGTTAATACACAAATTTTTTTATGTATAATATATATTTTCTCAAGTGTTCAGAAATATGAACATATACACTTAATGATAATGCCGATTAAAAATCATGATACAAGCAAACGTCAGCAACAAATCCACAGAGACACAGACAAAAACTACAGAAAGTAACGCAAAACAGTACCATATCTCCACGTACATCCACCGGTTTGCGAAAGTGGCACGCGAGACACACAGGTTCCGATGTTTGCCGTCCGTCGATCGCGTAACACTTAAGCGTGGGGCAACGAACTCGATGAACTTGAAAAGCGGAAACCAATGGATGCAGTCTTTCGCTCGACAAAATGGCCCAAAATGGGAGTGGGGGCAGCGCATGGAAACAAGTACGGAATGGCAACCGCTAGTGTCAATTTGCCGCCAACGGATTAACCGTTAATTTCGTGCCGAAGACGTGAAAGGCACCCAAGCGAAGAACGTGCGAACGCGTACTCGCCCTCTATCGAGCCCTCGTGGCCTTTTTTTTCTGTAGTTTTTGGAGAGCCCAACCAACCCGGTTCTGGTTCTTGATTTTCATGCACACATTAGCCGGCGGTCGGCAATCCGAATTCCACTAACGCGTTTGCTCCTGCCCGAAGCAACATAATAAAAATACGAATGGTAATGAGCAATCTTGCGTCGTTGCTTAAGGGAATGTAAGTGAACCGTTTTTTTTTTGTTTTGCTCTCCTTGTGTTTTGTTCGCTTCCCCGCTGGAATGGGTGACAATTTCGGCGAGACTGCGAGAATTGAATGCCAAATGAATTTATCTCCCGAGGCCGGAAAGCCTCGATCGTTTTTGGTGTCGTATGCGAGGAGGGTAATTTAAATTTTCACTCCACTCACTGGCAGCCATGAATTCGGAAACCACGACCAACGTCAGCGAACCGAAGCACCGCGGAACCGGAACAAGCCACCGGAAATCTGTCAATTTATGTCCGCGAAATACGTCGCGCCGCTAGTGCGCGCCTACAAATGGCTGACAAAAATGCCCTACACTCCCGAGCTCCGAGGGGTAGATTATTGTGCTTTTTTTGTTGTTGTGCCTTCACCGCCTGTTTTTGTCAACACCGCTGCCACCAGCGGCAGAAAGTATGCCACGGGATGGACGGAGGAAGGAAGGAAGGAACGACCACCGAGGACGTTACAGCACAGTAAGTTTACAGAAAGTAATCCATGAGCACAGGTGGGAACTCGGTTGGACTACCGTTTTATATTCTGCCAGCGTCAAGCTGGAACTTGTTTTTCCACAATTTTATTTTTACTTTGTTATAATCCAGAATGGCCCACACAATGGCTTCCCTTTTCCTTAAGCGTCTTTAGTTACAAACGCCATGCAGTTCAGGAGGGCTAAGGAAACCTTTCTCAAGTGTGCATACGATGTTGGTGTAAGCCACAACGGCCCAGATGCGGGGATATGCGGGAGCAAGACACGTGAGAACGAAAGAGCTACATGGTTTAGTTATTTAAATATTGCTCGGTCGGTAAGAAGGCATTGTTATTACGTGATGGTCCTGAAGTCGATCTCCATTTCCCTGCCGTCGTCGTCAGCATCGGTGCCGCACGGAATATTGCATAATGCCGTTCAGAACACTTCCGACCCGGGTGCGCAATAGGATACGGGATACTGACACCGGCAGCCGACATGGAAACAACACACACCGGCTACGGGGTGGCAAATAAATGCACACGCTTTCGCTTTGCGATACAATCGTATTTGCAATTGAAACGAACTGGAAGCAATTTGTTCTTTTGGGCCCCGTGAATATGATGCGATTGCACAACGTGTTTCACACGGAAGGTGTGTGTTCGTGGGCCAGCCATAATGCTCCTTCAGTGACTCACGGATATGTGCTGTTAAGAACGGGAGAAACAATATGAACCATTGCGAGAAACATTGAAGAACACTTCAATTGAATAATGAAAGAGTAATGTGTACGAACGAAGAAAAACAAACTGCTGCAGTTGTGCATTTGTTTCAAGGGTATTAGATGTTTTTTATTAGTAACTTACAGCTTGTTTTATTAAGGAATAACCAAAAGCGTCAATACTGTGCGTATGATTAATTTGAAGACCTAAAATTAAACATTGGAATTAAATATCTTCCAATTGAATTACACATTTTCATAAAATTGTCACTAAGAGTTTGGTAACACCCTACCACAATTCAAATAACTTCTGATTTTTTAGTCTTAAAATCTATAAGAAGTTTGCACGCTTCTGGTATGGAAATATCAATAATAGTTGAGGAATTGTATAAATCGTACTTTGAAGGACATTTTTGAATAAAATATTCAATACATTCCAAATTTTATTCAAAAGTTGTTCTTTGCTTCAAGAATTTTGCCGGCAACTGTTCACTTACAACGAGCATCTTTGAAAAGAAGTCTTCGAGCTTTTTAAATTTAGTGTTGTTTAAGCATGTTTATGTCGAGCGTTAAGCTATGAATAACTTTGAATTAAATTATCATCAAATATTGATCTCTCTGATATAAAAACTAAATGACATAAATCATATTGGTTAATCAACCATTTGTTTGGTGTTCGACCAGACTAACAAGTGTGGTGTAAAATAAATGGTTTTTGGCATGTTTTTGTTTTGTCTGAATTGTTTCAGTCAAAATATTGGTTGTGTCTATGTTTCTTTTTGAAATAACGAACAGCGTTATTTTAGGTCGGAAAACTGTGCTTCAGCATAAATATTCCACAGTCACTGGTACCTTTAGATGGTACGGTGGTATGTAAAAACAATGTTAAACATTTTTGTGCAATTCCACGGGCGTTGCTTTTTTCCATATGGGGTTTCTACTCACTTTTCCTTTACAAACAAACGCTTTCCAATTATTTGTCTAGTGTAATTTAACCGTCTTGTTTTGATAAACCCCTCTGCTCGGATATGCATTCTTGTGAGCGATCACTTCGAACTCGTCTTCCATTAGTTTCGCATCTTTTTGCTAAAGTACAAACAACAGAAAGGAATGAAAGGGAAAAAAGGCACCGCTAATGCAGAAGCAAGTTTTTGCTGCATTATTTCCATTCTATTTGGATTCCATGATGGAACGAAAACATTACATACACTCACTTACAGCAATGCTGTGTTCGGTAGGAAAAGCATGCGTTTCGGCAGCATAAGAATGAGAAAAGAAATGTTGCACTTGCAGCATGAAATAGCGAAACCGTTCCAAACTAGACAAGGATGGAAAACAGGCCACCAAACATCGAACAAACAAGTGCAGACTGAACGGAATGGCAATACATGCTCTATCGCAGTTACGCCTTGAGAGATACATATCCTTTCGTGTCCTTTGCTCGTGGAAGGAAAAATTTTGACAGAAGCACAGAACGACACTACCACCAGCACGGATGGGACAGCATGACAACAGAACTGCAGCATAAACATACAATCAATTTACCTGTTTTAAACTGAGCAGCCCTTGATGGCGACTGGTACAAGTGTCAGTGAGTGTGTTTTGTTGCATAAACTACGTTCGTTTGCTTTATGTTTTAACCCCCACGTCCACAGCACTGACCTGTGATGAAATTGATCTCTTTTAATAAACAACACTTCACCGTGCGGCCGCGTTTGCACTCACACCACGAAACACATCCGTCAGCATCCGCCACTATTCGCGTTCTGCCCACGGAGGTGAACGCATCAAAACAAATTCTCGCTTTTTCGCTTTAGCTTCCTCGATTATTCGCTGTGCTTCTCGCGCATATACACACACCTCACTAATGATAGTTGAATCGCGAAGACGGTACAACGTAAAAACGCACACTTCCTGCCGTGCCAGTGTACCACCGGAGAAGAAGCTGCTGCCGATGATTTGGGATGATAATGATCGCAATTATCACGGGTCAGGACACACGGTCGCGATTCCAGCAGCGCGTATACGGCACGGGAACCACTCTGGGTGCACTGAGGTGGCAGCAAGATTGGCTGCCTTTAATACAGTGTATCCTGACGACACTGGGTGGGGAACTGCAGGGATCACATTACGAAACACGGCACCAAGCACTTGCGGCGCGGAAAACAATCGATTTCGCTTTAAATTTCCATGAACCAACCGGACGAACGCGTTGTTCACAGTTTCGTTCGACGGGAAACACGACCGCACGCAACGAAGAAAGAAATAATTTTGAGAGACTGAGAAATCGAACTGTCGAACGATGCGTCCAACATGCTGAGAGAGGAATCATTTTCGGAGAGGAACCATTCGTGGTGAGAATGTGTGAGTGGGGAATATTTCGTACGATGCGAAACATTTCGACGATTGTAGATTTATGGTACAGTGTAAACTGTGGAAATTGTTGAAGAGTTTGGATTTCTGAATAGAGTTTTTTTGTTCTTTGTAATGGAAAAATGATTTATTATGATAAATCTAAAGAAAACGAAACACTACATTCGTGTACAAAAGTTTAAGTTCACATATCAGCGTCTATTTGTATTGCGTGACTGATATAAGAATATATATTTTCAAACACTAACTGCTTTGAAAACCTTTTCGAGGATATTAAAATTACTTAATTTAATTTTATATTGCAAATGTCGTTTTTCGTTGAGTTAATTTTAATTGTATTTAAATTACACTCGATACCATGCGGCACATTCGTTGAGCATTTATTCCGTGTAGACAGCACTTAAGCAATGCGTAAATTCTCCGAGAAATGGAAGATGGCTCTCTCATTGTTTTCATTCCCTTTCATATAGTGAGATGTTTGTCTCTTTTCTTTGAAGGTGCAAGAAGACTTGCACGATTGTGGAATTCTTTTGTTTTTCATATTTAAAGAATTTTAAATTTTTTTATTACTGAATTATTGTTCCAAAATCTTTCTTTTTGCCTTAACATACATTAAATAAAGTAAATTAATTTGTGACTAATCCATACATTGCATGCTGTGAGGATATGATACAGAATAGGCGCGCGAAGGAAAGAGAAGAAATGCATTCGAGCACTTTTGCGCGAATCGTGGCACACTGGGAAAACGGACACGGTCTCTACTACAATTTTCAAATAATTGTAATTAATATTTTGAATAATAATTTACGCGACAAAACAATACAGGAAAATTATCTCGTCAGTTTCTTTTTCCGTACATATCTCGCAGTTTACCTGGCCTTGTCGAGCAGTTTTATAAATATTTTCTTACGAATTTTTCAACAGTTTTCCACCAGTTTTCATGGGATGTATCGGCACTTATATCCAGAGGCAGATTAAGTACTTTGATGGTCCTAACAACAATAGCCAGACCAATCACATTAGCTTTGAATTTGTTGAAGGAAGCAGGTCTACGTTCTTCGGGACCCCAACATGGATAATTTGGGGAATGGAGCTTTACATTACCCTGAAATACTCAGTTTCATTACTACTTTACTGCTATAAACCAAACATCTAGGATGAAGTGAATCCTGAAGAGATGCTTTGGGCAGAGTGGTTGCAATTGCTTGTCGGCCTTTTCGCTCTTAGGTTGATCCAAACTGTATATATTTGGGTATTTCTTCAGTTATCCTTGGTGTCCAACAATAATCTACCACAAAAGGTATCCTGCCATCTATCGCTTGTCGGTCGTACAAATGACTCAAGACAACTATCTGGATTTTTTAAGCCCTGGAATAACCAGGCACATTTTTATCGCCTATTTTCGAAAAAGTAGCAATAATCTGAAACACAGTGATTCCAGAATTGATTGCGTTATTGGTAACTCCGTGAACCATTATTTTTCAAGAAGCGACAATATTGAATGAGCAACAGTAAAAAAAACCTGTCTTATCGCTGTTTGGCAAAAATTTGAATAATAGATTCAGGAAGAATGATGTGCTAATCCGTATTTATTTTCACACATACCATAACAGAGCATATTTCCTTCGCATTCATTGTACAATCTGTTGCTACTGAAATTGATTAAAACGTTAATAACTGTTCCCATTTTGATTCGTTACGTGTTGTTACACTGCCTGAAAGGTAAATGCGCAAGAAATGAGGCAATAAATTCAATATTTAACGTACAATCTTTACACCCACCAGCGGTTTGTGGTACCAACCATCATTACAACCTCCCGAAGCATGTAAATCAACTCCCCCTAACGCGCTGCAGGTGGTTCAGCATTGAATGCAACCATGTACGCATCAACCCCAAATCTGCGTGTCTCTTCAAATGGCACGAGCATGTAATTGAAACAATACGACCCTCGGTGCAGTTTTACAACCCTCATTTTCAAAAATGTTAATCTGGGAGGGTTCGCTTTGGCATTTCGCTCCCCCTTCGGGCGAAAGAAAAATCACCACGCCGGCGAATAATGTCATCGTGAGGAAAAGTCCTTTTGGGTGTAGTTGTCAACCGGTACCATCGATGCTGACAGCTTACACCCATATCCTCACAAATGACACCAATACAAGGGAGCGCTAGAAGTGAACCAATCGAAAGAAGGACTCTCCCATGGTACGCTCTCACACACATACCGTTTTTATGTTTGCGCAATAATATTGCGCCCGGTGGAAAATTCTGGAGATGGTGAGAATGGGCGAGAGCCTGTGAGAGATAGGAGCAGAGCGGGAGAGCGCACGTATCGGTTGTAGTATGAAACGTCATTTTTGCCGAGGATACACCGCAGACAGGATACACACGGTCGGAAAAATTCTCCATCGTCATTACTCTCGGTGTGCAGCTACAGTCCGCAGCGCAATCGAGCATCCGTGGTCCGTACACTTTAGGTTCTCCCCTCCTTGTAACAGGTTCAGATAAGGAAGGTGTTTCCTAACGCTGGGAAAAAAAGTGTGAGTTTAATCCGCATCTGCAAAGACTGGTCAGGATATCCTGTTCGTTTCTATTCCATACAACCGTGTCTACTTTTGCCAAGAAATCGATTCTTTGACCAGTTTCCATTGGGGACAGGATGAGCCTCTAAAAAGTGGTTAGAAGAAGAACATCTCTTACCTAATTTTCTTTACCCTCGTTATCTGCAATCCGGAAAAAGTGCATGTGTGCGATGGTGTGTGAGTGCAAAGTGAAGTTGAAAATCGTAATTTGTGTGATGTGAAAAATCGGGAGGAAAAATCAATCAGACTAAAGATTATCGATTGCAGTGCGAACCCACTGAAGACAATGAGTTTTCGAGCCGGACCCTTTTTTGCCAGTGACTTATATTCCGCATTTCCTCGCACAGTACCGTTCCACTGGAGTGGTCATAATTTTCACACTTTCTTCACGAATTCTTCGTCTTTTCGTTTTGCTATATCTGCTTCGCAATACTACCAGCATTGTTCCCATTTCTGTTCGCGTCAGTCTGTCTTCTTCCGGAAAAACTGAGAGTACGAGAGGGAGCGCAAGAGAGAGAGAGAGAGAGTGGGCAAGAAAATTTGCAGACTGTTCAAATACTTCGCCATTGCTCGCTCTCACTACTCATCTGCTGGTCATCATCTGTTGGCAAGATTTCACTTTCGTACGGTGACATGAGATCTTTTTTATCCTGATTTTGCTGACTTTTCCAACGCCACTTCTTGCGACATCGCGAGTGTTGATTTGTGTCCCACTCACAACCACACACGCACACGGAGACGAAAAGTAAAGAGCGAACACGTCCCAAATGGCCCCAGGGTGTCGGCGGACCAGAGTTGGTGTTGTTCGTGTAATTAATTTAATGTACTGTTTGCTTTACCTTCCACAGTTTCTGCGCCTTTCGCGTGAGTGCGTGATCCTGCCGGTTTTAGTGATCTGGCCCCCAGTGTCGAGCGTGTTAGTGTTTTTTTGTGTGAGTGTTTGTGGTTGTGTGTGCGTGTGTCTGGTGGAGGTGTGAGCGTGTGGTGTGGAGCGGGCTCACCAATAATTTCCCAAGCCTCTCACAACAACTCCCACATCCGGTCGTCCTTTCGACCAGCTGTTCGGGAACGTGCCGGATCAGTCGTGCAGAAGTTTCGAATCGCATTGGGAAAATGTGTGGCCCACAGAATCGTACCCCAGTGTACACCCATTTCGGTGTCTGATTTGGAACAAGCGGCCAACCAACCGACCGACCAACCGACCGACCGACCAATCGACCGAACCGAGAGTTACCCGAGTGTCGCAGGAAAATCGATACGGATCCGAAGTGTGAACCGTGTCCAATCAGTCGACCAGTCAGGAAACGCGGCACTACAAAGCGGTGAACAGAGTACGTCCAACAGTAAAAACACAACAAAAAAAAAAACGAGGACGGAAAACAGAGCCAAAGGCTTTTGGCAGCCTTTACGATTTCCGATCCCTGCACCTTGGGAGTCGAACACTCGATTAGCCAGTGTTTGAGGTACATGCGAGCAAAGTAAATTAGACGACGGGACGAAAGTGAGGAGAAAAAGGTGAAGGGTGCCCTCCCCCTCTCACTGTCTCTGTATCTGTTCCTTCCGTACCACAACGAAATCGGTCGGTGGAAAGCTAAAACTCAATTCCCGGCTTTCCACGTTTCGTTTGTTTACCGCTATCCGCTACGTGCTAGCCGTTGGGTCACCCGGCAGGGACCAACCAGTACCAGTAAGTATGGCTTTTCCGAACCCTGTAACCGTAAGGTGGATGAAGTTACCAAGTGGTACGTTTCTTTGCTTGTCTCTCTTTCTCACTTTTCTTTACCAGTTTTAATACTCCTTCAGTGTCTCTACGGTCATCCAGCAAACACCCGGCTTCATGATCGGCTCATTTTGGAACCTTTGTAGAGCGTGCCCATCAATGCCTGTAGATAAGGTAGGTGAAATGGGTTTTCTGTTTAAGTTGGATGGGGGTGTAATATAATAGTACGCGTTGGGCCGCTAGGGGCGGCACACGAAATAATCGGACACGAAGTTTTTGGTTTATTGATGTCTATCGTAGACCATCAACTCATTAATCCCTGTTTCCGAACAGAGACAGCTTTATTTATATAAATTGTATTTGTCGGGTTTTTGTTGATTTACAAAGTTTAATAATCTATAAGTAGGTTAAGTTGTAAACAAATTGCATCATTGGAATGTTAAATCGAAAACAACTTTTTCATCTATTGCTCAATATGTTGAGTTGAAATTTTTGCGTACAGTA